>VUQI01034573.1:0-13732 GCA_015106735.1 Paratilapia polleni
TCATAGGGGGTCGTCTGACTGTTGGGGTTTTCTGTCTAATATTGTAGGGTCTTTACCATAAAATATAAAGCGCCTTGAGGTGACTGTTGTTGTGATTTGGTGCTATATAAATAAAATTGAATTGAATTGAATTGAAATGAGTTTTTTGAGGTCTTCATGAGGAAGAAAAAATTTAGCTCTAGCAATTTGGCGTAAGTGATAAAAACTATTCTTGACAACTGCGGTAAAAATAAATTTAAAAAGTATCTAAAAATACTCCAAGATTCCTAACAGTTTGGGAGCAATGAGAAGCAAGAGGGCCAAGGATATCAGTTTCCTTTGCCAAGGGGGTACGATTACCAAAAACAATGACTTCAGTCTTGTCATCGTTGAGTGTTAGAAAATTCTGTATTAAGCAGTCTTTAACATCTCGAAGACAGTTAAACAGAGACTGCAATGGAAGGGAGGCTTCCGAATTAAACGGAAAATAAATTTGAATATCATCAGCATAGCAGGGAAAAGAAATATTATGCTTACTGAAAATTGATCCCAGAGGCAGCATATATAACGAAAAAAAAACAGCACCCAAAATGGACCCTTGAGGTACACCACAACGAATCAGGGCAGAGGAAGAGGAATAATCCCCCAAAGACACTGTGTCTTTTGTCCTGTCTCCTTCTGCTCTCTTCTGTTTCCCCTCACCCCCAACAGCTCACAGCAGAAGGCTGCCCCTCCTTGAGCTTGGTTCTGCCGGAGGTTTCTTCTGTTAAAAGGGAGTTTTTCCTTCCCACTATTGCCAAGTACTCGCTCATAGGGGGTCGTTCAACTGTTGGGGTTTTCTCACTAATATTGTTGGGTCTTTATCCCACAATATAAAAAACCTTGAGGCGAATGTTGTTGTGATTTGGCGCTATATAAATAAAATTGAATTGAATTGAATAGTGTAGTAACAAGGTTAAAAATGTGATTTTCTTTAATACTGGCCAATCATCAATTAACCTATGAAGCTGCCAATGACATTCTTAATTTTAAACAGTTACAGCAATGGCCAAAATTAACCTGTCTCAGTGAGAACAGATTCACCTCAAAGCTGTGTTCTGAACCCCTTGCTCTTCACCCTGCTGAACCATAACTGTATTGCCAGCTGCAACCACATCATCAAGTTTGCTGATGACACTACATTCAGGGTTGGACTGAGACTATAATTCATCCCTACCTGTTGTTTACAGCTGTCAAGATACAGACTTTCACTACACATGACTAAATTATCACAACCAGAAGAATTATCTTTAATTTAATACACGTGACCAAATTATTGCAGCCCAAAGATTTCACTTTAATAGGAATTTTAAAAAAAGGAAAATATTGCTGTTAGTCAAATGATCTATTATTGATCTATTATTGATTAACTAGCAAGTTAATCAAACTTAAAGTACAAGTGTAGGGAGCAGAAGAGTGTCTGTAACCATAACTGTACAAAAGCTATACAAAAAGAATAATCATTAGGATATTATGTGTGTTAACATTATCAGAATGTAATTTTCAAATATTGTGAATTCTGAGTGTTCAAATGTATGCCATGGCTGTATGTACACCACTGAAAATTCACTAGGAATGCACCAATCCTAGCACATACTACTGTACAAAGCCAGAGATACAAAATATTTAGCTTATACAATTGAAACAGAGCGTGAGATATAGTGAGCTTTCCAATCTTTTCCAATGAGAGACAAAGGGGATGCATATTATGTATTTATGTGCATTTTTGGCATGTGCACTCACAAGCCACGGAATGCCCGGTGCTCCCGATGGCCAGTCCACCCCTGACTACAGCTGTGGATCTCATTAGTAAAAGGGATTAAAATGAATATAGATTGGAGATGGAGCAGCTAGCAGCATGGTGCAGCATACACAACCTCTTCCTGAATGTTGACAATACCAAGGAAATGGTTACTGACTTCAGGAGGGCACCACCATCAGCTCACTAGGGGGTGAGGCCATGAAAAGGGTCAGATCCATCAAGGTGTGAATCTGGGATACCAACCTGACTTCATCCAGGGGGTGAAGGTACAAGAGCAGCTCCACTGCCTCTGGATGCTTCATACCTCACACTGTGAGGATCCTGAACATGTCCTCCACCACTATTGTCCCCCACCACTGTTCACTGAACTGCACCAAGTTTCTACAGTCTGTGATGATTTGGGGTGCCATGTCATCTGCTGGTGTCGGTGGTGGTTGGTCCACTGTGTTTTATCAAGTCCAAAGTCAATGCAGCATCTACAAGGAGATTTTAGAGCACTTCATGCTTCCATCTGCTTCCATAAAACAAAAAAGGTTTGAAATACTTCATTTTTATATGCAATGAACATGGAATATATGAAAGTTTACCTTTCTGAAATAAATTACCAAAAAAAAAAAAAAATGTTTTTTTTTTCACAATATTAGTAATATAAAATTTTGGAGGTGCACTAGTTAAAGTCTATGGGAAAATGGCCTTCTGCCAGGATCTCTGTAAACACTTTCCCACTGAGTTTATGGCCTCAGTTAGTCATTTTGGGTCATACTGAATGAAACATTAAGTATATTTTGTAAATTCTGGTCATTATAGGTGTCAGAAAGGAGGATTATCCAGGATATGCTCATTCAATAATGACTTGTGATTGGCAAGTGGTTAGCCAATGAGAATGCGGTTTCACAGTTAGATCCACCCCTTGCACATCACATCCAGTTTCAAAATACCAAAATGGCAACAGTGAAAATGCTTGTCTCAAGGTTTCAAAATGGGACTTCATAAACCACTTTGTGACATCACGGTAGCTACATTTATCTTTTATACCATGTTAATGACTTCTGCAGCCATTAAGTGATCTCTGTGTAGTATTGCTCATGTTTGCACATAGCACGTGCTTACACACTGTGTGCAAGTTGGCATCAGCCAAACAGTAATGAGCGATAAATAAGGGTATGCTGAATTATTGTATGTACTGTATGTCATGTATCTTGTAAGAAACAAGAGTATACATTGTATACCCAAGTAGCAGTACAATGACAAAAAATTTTACTTGGGCATGATGAAGCAACCGATGCCAGATAAATGTTAAGTAGCTAAGTTATAGCTGATGATTTACTGTTGGCTAAAATCAGTACTATTTGACATTATTCATAAGTGGGTATCATGGATCATGTTTGCTGGTGACTGGGCAAGCTTGCCAAATAGCATTTCTGCTCAGAAAAGATTTCACTTCCAATAATATAATAATAATAATCATCGATGATGATAATAATAATAATAGCCAGCTATAACTGTAACTGAGCTATGTTGTACTAATCTTACAAAATGTATTTTGTAACATTAACTGGTAAAATAATGGCCAGGCAAGTTATTATATTAACCCAGCTGGTCATATTGAAAAAAAAATCTTGTAAATCTTGGTCATACTATGTTTCAAAAAGGAGGATTGTCCATGGTAGTTTCACTGTCAGACTCGCCCCTCCTCATCACATCCAGTTTTTTGAAACCAAGTTGGAGATGGGGAAAATGCTGATCTCGAGGCTTCAAAATGGTAAATGGTAAATGGACTGGTACTTATATAGCGCTTTTCTACTCAGATTCTGTGTACTCAAAGCGCTTTATACTACATGCCACATTCACCCAGTCACACATACATTCATACAGCACTTTTATCTATACTTAAGTGCTTACTAACATTCACACAGACACTCACACTCCGATGAACGCATCGGGAGCAACGTGGGGTTCAGTATCTTGCCCAAGGATACTTCGGCATGCAGACTAGGGGAGCCAGGAATCGAACCACTGACCTTCCGATTAGTAGGCGACTCGCTCTACCTCCTGAGCCACAGCCGCCCAATGGGATTCCCCAATGGGAATGGAAAATGGGATTTCAAAGACCAGTCGATGGTGTCACAGTAGCTACTTCCATCTTTTATTCTGTCTATGACCAGAGGTGGCAAAAGTACAGACAAAAGTACAGACACTTGTGTTGAAAAATACTCTGGTAAAAGTTGACGTACTGATTCAATTTCTTTATTCAAATAGAAGTGAAAAAGTACAGGCTCTGAAATGTACTCAAAGTATAAAAGTCAAAAATAGCTCTTTAAAGAACATTTCTACCAGCTATTTTTGTGCAAAGCTAACTGAATCTCCACCTGCCATATTAATATAATGAAAAATAATATTAATACAAGGGAATATAAACTTTATTTCAACTTTAATTCTAATTCTAATGAATATACTCAGCTTGAACATTTGTTATGTAGAACACAAGCAGAGAAGAACAAAGGGCATTTAAGAAGAAAAAAACCTGCCTACATTGTAGATGGGTGACTTTGCCTCAACACCTAAACAAGAAAATGGGTATAGTCAGGGGTTAATGTTGGATTCAGCAGGTGGGGGAAACCTAAGATCAGGTGTAGTGGAGCAGTGTGGGGAAAAGAATCACAAGAATCAAAGAAATAAGTCACAACAATTTCTATTGTGAGCTCCAGTAGATTTTTTTGTGTACAGGCTGTGATCAGCTGACCTGTGCTGCTGCTCTTTGTGGATTTATCAAACTGTAAGATATAAGCAAATGTTACATGATCTATCATGGCTGATTTCCAACCCCTGTACAGTATAAAGCCAGTATAAAGGTGGAATTCAGTGAGTGAATCTAATCAACATCAACACCTTAAATTTAATTTGACATCTGCTACCCTTGATGTAACCTAACACTGACCATGGACACCACAGCCACACTGCAACAGCCACAGTCCAACATAGTGCATTACTGTAAACTTCACCACAGTACTGCAAACTAACCACTTTAGCCTGGACTAAACTGTACTAAACTGCCTAGTATTTTCATGCAACCTTTGAATAACACAATGTTAGTACACTTCCATTTGTTTTGCAGGACATTTCACAATATGAAAAAATGTAACTTCAGCAACACGCCACATATAGAGTCAATATCTCTTCAAAAAACTTTAAAATGACTTAGGACATTGCAAGTAAGCTTTAAATTTCCAGTTTATCAAATGTCACTGAGTAGTCCATACCTTTAAAAACAATCTTTCTTCTTCCTCTCCTGTCCTAACTTTCTTACAGCTTTCTCCATCTCTAAGTGAAGTTATCTCATTCTTTTCTCTCCCTAGGAAATACAGCAGCTGTACCTTTAGCTAGCAGACACACTGTGTGACAAATTGCACAGAAACAATTTGTGTGTTTCCTGATATTTGTTGCGCGGCTAGAACTGTTGCATTTAAAATGATCTGCTGTTTAAAACACTTTACCCTGTTTATGCTTGCTCCTCTTTTGTAGGGCTAGCTAGATGCTGAAGTAACACGACCACAACTTATTGACATCTGCACCAAATTGTTCTGGCCCACTTTAACCCCTGAGTATAGTGCATCAGCATGTGCAACAACCACCAGTGATGAATACACCAATAGATAGAATGTTATTGTTCACTCCATCTAGTTTCAAATTGGTTTAATGTTGGGAAGGCGCTCACTGACATGAAATAATAACTCCCCTCAAATAAGTAACAAGCCTGTTTTGAAAATGTAAGGAGTAGAAAGTAGAGATATACTGTATGTGTTAAAATATAGGGAGTAAAAGTAAAAAGTTGTCCAAAAAAGAAATACTCAAGTAAACTACAGATAACTGAAAGTTCTACTTAAGTGCAGTATTTGTATGTCGTTACTTCCTACTTCTCTCATGACGCAAAGTAGCAGCTAGCTGGCTAACCATAGCTGCTTGACTGCTAACACTGTCACTAGCAAAATACTATCTGAAAATCAGTGTTTGATTTGTTGTGTTTATAATGAGATTGTGTTCAAGTCTGCGTTGTGCTGGAAGCCAACAGTTTTTTGACATTAGTGAACTTTATTTCTGAGCTACAGTTTGAGCAAAAAAGAAGATTTTTGTGAGTCCTTCACATAGAAACCACTAGACAACAGAAAGAGTCAGGGAAGGTCTTATAAGTTTGGCAATTTAACTTGAAAAAAATCAGACTTTCCTTTCAAACATTGGCTTTAAAAAGCATTAAATACATGAAAAACGAAATGCATGTTTAAGTCATTTAGCAGTCTTACTGCACTACAATGCTGTCTGAATTACTGAATGCTGCACCTGAAAATAATTATTATTACTGTAAGCAGATGGCTTTTGTATATGAATTCCAATATGATAGTGATCATGTGTATTCCTGAAGATTTGTCTTCCCATGCTGCACTGCTGTGATACGTTCTGAGTCCAGTGGTAATACAGGCCTACTCTGTGTTACTGAGAGAAGGGAAACAACAAGTTCTGGGGATCACACTAAAATCCCACAAGCAACGTTCAGCCTCCAGGTTGCTGGAGTGCCACCTCTAATTTAATTACCTCCCTCTGTCTGACAGGCCTGGTACCTGCGCTGGCTGCCGTCCCTGCATTACATTAAACATACAGGCTCTGAGAGATCCATTGGGGGAAAGTGCAAACGGCAAACGCCAAATGCCAGCTTTTAAGAAATGAATCAGACAAGCATGTGTATGTACACACAAACCAGCACACACTCAGGAGCACAGTCCCTTTTGAACAGGTGAGAGCTGTGCAGATGCTCTTTAGTCGGGAGGAAAAATAAGCCTTTAATTACCACCCAGTCTGTCCCTCTTTTCCTCTGTTCCTCTCTTTCCTCCTCATCCCCCACTCCTCTGTCCCACTGCACTGCGGTTGTGGTGCTTGCCTCAAGGCTGGTTATTGCGGTGCTGGGCTCCTCCGAGAATCTTCCCTTGTTATTATCTTTAAACAAGCAATTACAGCCGAGTTCCCGAGTGGAGCAAAATAGAGTGGCACACCCATAGAAAATCTCTGGGTTCCTCAGACAAACGAATAGCAAAGCTTTTCTGGGCAATTTTGTTTCTGGAATAGGCCACATGCTCCCACCAGTGCTGTGATGATGGAAAAAACGCTATGGTGAGCATGAAAAACCAGCAAGCGGGAGAAAAGAAAGCAAAGTTTAAATAGCAGCGACAAAAACAACACAAGCAAAATTGCTATGTTTGATGCTAGACGGTTACGAAATATGTTTTACTATTTTTTGCAAAGGCACTGCAGTAATTTTCCTTTTGTCTGGGTTTTGAGGAACAGTAAATTAGCAGGCAGCGAAGGCCTCAGGAGGGGCAGCTCCAGTTCAGATGTTCTGCAGCTGAGGAACAAGCTGGGAGTCTAAACAGACACAGTTGATAGAGTTCTTGGGGTCCAGTTGAAAAAAAAGGAATCAATGTAAGGTTAGGGTTGGGTTGCATTTTAGCTACATGCTAAACAAGGATAGTTTCAAAATTCTATCTTTTAAATCAAGCCTTTTACATGATTTCTGGCCTTATGCTTCTTCTGTTAAAATATTTCCATTTCCATTTGCAGTCCACTCTAAAACACAGAGATGATGATGATGATGTACCATTGTGAATTAGTGATTAGCACCAGGGTGCAGAAGCAGCTTTTCAAGAACTTTTCAAGAGAACTTTTCAATTTTCTACATCAATGGGCTCAGGATGATTCAATCTTAATGCTGACTTAATTTACTTGTGGCTATATTTGGGTCTACAGCAACACGCAAAAGACCAAATAGGAGTCTTCAACATGAAAGAGCCTGCTGTATACAAGGCCAAGGAAGGTGGGTCAGGTCAGGAACACAGCAAGAAGTTTGACTGACATTTTCTGCCAATGCTGAGTTTAATTGTTCCGTCTGGAGGTACAACCAACCTCACAGGATCTGGCTCCTTGCGACTTCGTCCTCTTCACCAAAATCCAAGAGGGGTTAAAGCTGAAGGAGATTTTGTCAGACATTTTCAAAAGCTGCTTTCAATGCAACAATAATGGACTTACAAAACATGATAGTTTCAGGTTACCTGCCATCAACTGGACTTGGTTTTTCAGTACCCACTATGTGATTTGGAACTAAAGAGAAATCCAAATAAAACTTTCCTAGAGCAGATCTGCTATTGTGTGCTTGCCCATGCGCTTCAGTTTCTGATTTCTACAGAACACTGTGTGCTGTGGTCTGGCAAACATTAGTGCCAGTTCCACTGTTGCCCTCTATAGTCCATATTCCCCTCTCTCCTGTTTGCTTCCTTGAAGTTACATCAGAGGCATTACCTCACTACACAGCACACCCTAGTCTAAACACACTCACTGTGATGTTGCCATAACAATGTGTTCCGCTGGCTCTCAGCTCAGCCCGACTCAGACAGTACCGAGGCAGTCTGTCACTCCTAAAGCTGTAATGCCTCTCACCCAAGAGGCTACAGGTCTCCATGCTGCCGCCCTCCATTCCCACCCCATACCCCACTCCCATCCCTACCCCACCCTTCCATCAGTGCGATGACGATAGACTGTTTTTCACAAGGAAAGCCAGATAGGAAAATGGATTCAACAGATGTGCTGTATTAAATAGACAAATGGAGCATGGGAAAGCTCTTTATAAAAGTAATTGTGCAATTTGAAAAAGAATGTCTTTGGGGCCTAAGACTAAGACAGCATTAGGTATTTCACATCTTGTTCAGTTTGGAGATTCATGATAAGAAGGGCTGAATTTCATGTTAGGAAGTTGGTGTTTTTTCTATCTAAAGTATTTTTAAGACATTGCACAAACAGCAGGGATGCTCAAACATGTCAGAAAACTCAAATAGATAGACATAATGGCCCCTGATTTATATAATATAGGCCCTGGAATCCATATGAAAAGATACAGTGATTTACTGTTGAGTTATGTAATCATCTACAGTATGTGGGAAGTTGGCCAGAAGAAGCTAATGTCTGTAGAACTGTGAAAACATTCCTTACATTTCCTTACTGATTGATTGATTGATGCTGGTTTGGGTTGCTAGCTATAAGCTTTTTTATTTTTCTTTATTGCCTCTTAGCTTAGTAACAATGGCCAGTGAAGAGGAAGGAAATATTCCCACCTTTCCCACCTTTCCATTGTTAGATTTTTAATTTTGGGGGTTTTGTTTTCAGTTCCTACACATTGAAATATTGGCCTAAAGGGGTATCCAGTTCCTTAAAATATGATGCCAAAAAGTCTAGTCCACCATGTTTTGGCTTTAATTATTATAGCTTCTAACTGGACCCATGTGCCATTTGCAGCATTAGCTTTCTAGCCTACAAACTGACATTAGCAGTACAGATTCTCTCTGTAAATAGGAGCTTCGCTGAGCAAGCCAAAGTGCAGGACAAGACATGTGCTCATATGAAGAATGGCACTGAAGCGGGAAAGATAATACATAACCCCAAATTTGGTATAATGTCAGCTCCAAGAAAATGTATAATATTCTTTAAAAAAGCATAGATTTTCAAGCTTTAGACTTAAGTTATTACAGAGTGTTGTTGATTTTAAAAAGAAGAAAGATACTTGAACTAAAATATATTGATTGAACTTTTCAAGCGTGCCTGCTGATATGCCAAGAACCTAACAAAAAAGCTGGATCTTAGTGAGATCATCTGACAATTTGCCTGGAAACCATTTTCTTTCAATAATAAACTCATTTTATAGTGGATGTTCAGTGAAAGACATGCCAGTGGGTGCCAGTAATACTGATGCAAAAACACTTTGTTAGTGGACAGAGCGGTGTGGTACACAGACTTAATGGATCATGCAGTACTTGTGGTTTTGCGTGTTTTAGCCCATTAACAACAAATCAGGAATATTTTATTGCAGACCATTTTCCAAAGCACACTAAGTTTTATGATTGATTTTCTGATTTCCAGGCAGCCATTGGTTCTGCTTCATTCCAGTATGTATGAAAATAGATATGAGATAGGAGAGACCACCACAGTGATAATTTCATCACCTTTTGTGTCTACATGAAGATATTGCAATATCCTGAAACCCCTGTCCCATTAATTTTAAGTTAGGTAATTTAAAGCAGCATCTTTGTGACTATGTTTCTGTATAATTAATCAACATGAGACAGGACTCACATAACACCAATTTTAAGGACATTTTGCATGACATGTCCACCCAAGTGTTTTCCATGTCATTTGATGGCGTATCACAGGTTCATAGTTGTCCCACTGTGAAGAGTATTACCATTAATTAAAATTACCAACACTGACATGCTAAACTACGTTTGTGCCAGTGGCAAAGGCAATGGACTATGCGCCCTTCAATTGCAAGGTGGAAAAACCAGGACCAAATTAGATTTTTGGTCCTGGCCTATTTCATTAGGCACTGATGAAAATAGGCACCTTTTTTACTTTTAAACTTGCAAATGATCCCTTGGCCTCCATTTTAAATGCAGTGGGTTACCCTTTAGTGCCCAAAACCATACCAGCAAGTAAAAGTGAAAGTAAAAAGCATGTGAAAACAAAACTGTTTAAAAGAGGAACATTAACTGCCTCTGCCCAAAAGACTTTACCAAAAAAAGAGGCCATTTGCACCATTTAGTGATGCATCAAACCCTGTGGTCTAAGCCAAGTGGCAACCTCCAGGACTGAAAAAATAAATCAACACAGAGATGCCAAAATGTGCAGCATCTCCAATGGCTACAAGAAGCCGGTTCAGAAAGTGAGTGAATTTCTATTGACATCTATGTTAAAATACCCAGCTTCAAAGCAGAAATAAAAATGTTTAAAGCTGGGGTGTAGCCATCTTGACTGACAGGCAAAGATAGCCACAGGCAGCTGTAGTCTTTAAGGCATCACCTAAGCTAATCTGGGTCATTGAACTGAACCTCTAGATCGTGCCGGTGGTATTAGAAGTGAAATAATGTCCTTTTTGGATTTTACTACTTAGTAGGTATCTGTTTCAGTGTGATGCACCCATTACAGTATGGATGCAGCTGCTAAACAAACTTAATAGTGTTAGCTAATAACTTCTCACTCAGGTCACAACCATAATTCTAAAATCACGGCTCCCAAATGGAACATCACAAACCATGGGTCCATGTTTCATAGTTTATCTTTTGAACACAGTTAACACTGGCTTGAAAATTTGATAACTAAAGTGGAAAAAATAATAGTGATTAAGTTTTTCCATTTGATAAAACAAGCAATCTTGGTATTAGGTATTAATTCAATTTTATTTATATAGCACCAATTCACAACAACAGTCACCTCAAGGCACTTTATACTGTGGGGTAAAGACCCTACAATATTAGAGAGAAAACCCCAATAGTCAGATGACCCTGTATGAGCAAGCACTTGGTGACGGTGGGAAGGAAAAAGTCCCTTTTAACAGGAAGAATCCTCCAACAGAACTTGGCTCAGGGAAGGGAAGCCATCTACTGCGAGTGGTTGGGGGTGGGGGGACAAAAGAGGGCAGGGAGAGTCAGTACAAAAGACACATTATGGGAGACAGAGGCAGAGGTTAGTAATTACTAATATTAAATGCAATAGTGGTGTATGAAAACAAGGAGAGAGAAAAAAGTTGAGGTATGTCTGTTGTGTGTATGTGGGTTGTGGGTCTGAGTGTATAAATGTATAAATAAGGGGTTTTATGAAGACTTCAAACAGCAAAGTCAACAATGCAACATTTTGAACCATGGGGAGAGCAAACAAAGAAAAGATTTATGTATGACCCCCTTCATTTTACTTGCAGGATATATTTATTTATTCATGTATTTATTTATGTATTTATTTATTGCACAAGCAGAAATACATTTTATTAATTATGCAGCATTTTAAAATGCAAGACACTTCATGTCTTCTTCAAGTCACATCTGTTTTGGAGAAGTTGACTTCCTCCCAGTGCTCTCAAAGACGTGATAGGTCTGTCAGGGTTAAACACATAGCCTACACACACACACACACACACACACACACACGAACAGAGACTACATGAGTCAAATTGAGGGTTGCTAATTATAGCCCAGGGAAAGTTTTGCTTTTTTGCTCGTCATCAGCTCTCTTTGGGAAGAGCAGAGAACGAAGCTACTGGTGGGGGGTTGATGGGAGGTGGGCGGAGGCTTCTTTCTCCAAGCATCCGGCCTGTCCTCTGCCTTGGCCGTGCACACTCATTGCATCTGGACCTCTTCAACAACCTACTCCCCCAAAGCCTCCTTCCACATGTTACATTGTCCTTCTTTTTGGTTCCACAGCATGAGGATTTGTTTTTATCTCAGTTCTCATTCCCTGCTTTCAATGGCCTATTCTTCTTTTCTTCATAAAAAAAAGGGCAAATAGGGTTGCAAGTTGTGCTTCATAACAGAGGAAATGTGTTATCCATGGGAGTTTTTTTACAAACCCAATTCTGAAAAAGTTTGGATCCTGTGGAAAAAAACAGTGGGTTCAAAAAGTATTCAGAACCTGTATTCACTTTTTTCAATTTTGTTATATTCCAGTCTGATGTTATAATCATTTGAATTTATTTTTTTCCTTATTAATATACACTCAGTACCCCAGAATGACAAATTGAAAACAGAATATTAGGATGTTTTTGTAAATTTATTAAAAAGAAAAAACTGAAATATCACATTTACATAAATATTTTTGCAAAAACACTTGAAATTTAGCTCAGGTGCCTCCCATTTCTCTTGATCATTGCTGAGATGTTCCTACACCTTGATTGGAGTTCAACTGTAGTAAACTAAATTGACTGGACATGATTTGGGGGCGGCTGTGGCTCAGGAGGTAGAGCGAGTCGTCTACTAATCGGAAGGTCAGTGGTTCGATCCCTGACTCCCCTAGTCTGCATGCCGAAGTATCCTTGGGCAAGATACTGAACCCCACGTTGCTCCCGATGCGTTCATCGGAGTGTGAGTGTCTGTGTGAATGTTAGTAAGCACTTAAGTGTATGAATTTATGTGAGACTGGGTGAATGTGGCCTGTAGTATAGAGTGCTTTGAGTACACAGAAACTGAGTAGAAAAGCGCTATATAAGTACCAGTCCATTTGGGAAGACAAGCACCTCTCTATAAAAGGCCTCACAGCTGACAATGCATATCAGAGCAAAATCCAGTGGCCTCCATAATTCTCAAATGGAAGACATTTGACAGAACCAGGACTCTTGAAAGAGCTGGTCACCCAGCCATACTGAATACACAAGTGTGAACGGCCTTGGTGAGCCACTCTGACTGAGCTCCAGAGATCCTGTGTGGAGATGGGACTAAGTTCCAGAAGGACAACCATCACTGTAGACCTCAACAGATCTGGGAGCTAGACGGAAGCCTCTCCTCAGTGCGTAACACATGAAAGTCCACTTGGAGTTTGCAAAAAAAAGCACCTGAAGGAGTCTCAGACTGTGAGGAACAAGATTCTCTGGTCTGAACGTTCTAAATGTTATGTCTGGAGGAAACCAGGCACCACTCATTAACTACCCAATTAATCCCAACAGTGAAGCATGGTGGTGGCAACATCATGCTGTGGGGTTGTTTTTCAGCAGCAGGAATTGGGAGACTGGTCAGGGTTGAGGGAAAGCTGAATGGAGCAAAGTACAGAGATATCCTCAATGAAAACCTGTTCCACAGTGCTCAGGACCTCAGACTGGGCTGAAAGTTCACCTTCCAACATGGCAATGACACTAAGCACACAGCAAAGAGAACACAGGAGTGGCTTAGGGACAACTCTGTGAATGTCCTAGACTGGCTCAGCCAGAGCCCTGACTTGAACACTATTGAACATTCAATTCAATTCAATTTTATTTATATAGTGCCAAATCACAACAACAGTCGCCTCAAGGCGCTTTATATTTTAGGGTAAAGACCCTACAATATTAGACAGAAAACCCCAACAATCAGACGACCCCCTATGAGCAAGCACTTGGCAACA
>VUQI01034586.1:0-13319 GCA_015106735.1 Paratilapia polleni
CTGTGTGGGTGTAAATTTCTTTAAAAGAAAAGGAAGGCATGTCCTGAAGTGACCTCAAAGTGCTTTTCCCTTCTAAAACAAACTGATTTGCTTTACTTTTGTGCAACATAAGTCACATGTTACATCAGTAATTGCAGCTGGACCACTTCTCTTCTGACCATTTCACACCTCATTCCTAAAACATTTAGGAAGACCTAGACCTTGCATTACCCTCACGCACTGACAGTGTAGTCAGAATTTAGTCTGGTATGCTAGTAGTGGCTAATGTAGTCTTGAGCTCGTGGCCTCAAGCAGAATGAGGAGTGGGCTAAAGACATCTGGTAAGCTCACATCTGTCCAGTTCAAATGTTCTTCATCCAAACATCACTTGATGTCATGGGAGGATGCAAGAATGGACCCAAATGCAGAGTGAGGTTCAAACCTAAAGTGCTCTTTACTGGAGCGGAGAGCACAGTTCAAACAGAATCCAACAGTTAGACTGGGAAAACAGGCAGGCTAAACTTAAGGTGAACCTGGGACTGTACAGTACTATCTGGGAAAAACAAACAAACCCAAGGAACATACTAGGGACTACAGGTCAGGAGAACAGTATGACACAACAAAGAACACAAGCAAACTGAAGGTTTAAATCCACACAAGAAGTAATCAAGGGAATGGAGCACAGGAGGGTAATGAGATGCAGCTGAAACTAATCAGGGAAAACAAGACAAGGGAAGCAAAACTGGATACAGCACACACGAGACAAGAGACTGTCAAAATAAAACAGGAAGCAACTAAACAGGGAAACACCTAACACAGAGTCGAAGACTTGACAGACATGGGGAACACAGGAGGGCTGGAAAACTGAGATAAACTGTAACCACGAACAGAACCCAGATACCTAAACTGAAAACTAGGAAAAACCTGAGAATATAAATATAACAAAACCCAACCAGGAAATATTTGCTGAAAGTAAAAGAATACCAAAGTCAAAACCCCCATAAGCAACAAACAGACCAAAACCAGAAAATATTAGACAATAACAGAAATTCAAAATCTAAACTCAAAACGCTGGGTCAAAACCCAGGACCACAACACTTGAAGCATCTTATATTTATCAGACATATTCGGCTCTTTCTTGAGCCACACAATATCTATTACACTTTCACATATGCAGCATTAGTGCCCAAGCTCATCATTTTTGCAGGTGTGGTCATTTCAATTAAATGTGTGGAGATCTGCTGCTATAACAGCCTCCACTGCAGATGGAAATTCTCTGCAGGAGATTTCCATCTGCAGTGGAGGCTGTTATAGCAGCAGAGGTGTTGGATGAGGTTGAGGTAAGGGCTCTGTGTAGGCCAGTTAAGGTCTTCCACCCCAGACTAACCGAACAATTTCTCTTTAGACATGGTGTTATGTTGAAACAGGAAAGAGCCTCCCAATTGTCCATAATGTTACTTTATGCTGAACAGGGTAAAGTAACATGAAAAGGAAACAACACAGACCAAAACTCTGTTTCCATAAACCACGTTCTCTGCCCATTCTGTAGCAGCGTTTATCTTTAAATTTGCCTACTCTTTGTGTTCACGAGAAATGCAAAGCCACATAAAGTACAGTGGTAATGTTGTTAGCCCCATGATGCCACAGAAAAGATCCAGATCATCTTTTTTGGCCTCAGCACAGTTAGGACTTCACATTTTGTTGTTCCTGCCCCTGCAGCAATGTGCGTGCAAGCTGGCTTTGTCAGCATGACGACCTACTTCACTCTTACTAAATATTGATTTTATGTGACAAATTGCATGTAAGAGACTGAAGTCAGGGCCGTTGCCCCATTTTTTTAAATCATAAAAAAAAAAGAAAAAGAAAACAGGGTTGTTTAGAAAAACTTTGTTTTTCCTGTCCCCCTTTATGTGGGAGTGCATATAGAGACAATGTCCCACATTTTGATTGGCTCTAGTTTTTGAAGGTCAGTACTGTAAGGCAGATGCTTTTCTAATGTAAGTGTTTTACTGAGTGACTGAAGAAAGCAGCAAAGACTCCTGCAGGTTAACATGTCACCATCTTTTACTGCCTAAGCTGCACCTAAGGTTGAAAACTGCAAGTCACCACAAAGTCACAACCTACACAGATTTTTGTGTAATGTGATGAAAACTGCCACAAATAAAATGCAAACAAATCTGCACTAAAGACCAGAAAACCTCTGGTAACTGGGTGAATCTGGAGGAAGGTGTTTTTTTTTTTTTTTTTGGTCAGTTTTTTGACTCTCCCTAGAAACCTGTAGCCTGCTCGTGGATGCATCCTCACTGAAAGCCAGCAGATTACCAGACAAAACAGCAACTAAAATAACAGCTAACAACACTTTTAAAAACTCATGGGAAAAAGGAGAAGCTTCCCTTTATGCTCATCGTGTCAAGCATGAAGAGGCGGTGTGGAAAAGCGGACTCTTAGGAAAGACCTGAGACAGACTGATTCACAATTTAGCAGATTTATTGTCACAGGTAAAGCACAATCAGGGGATAACTGCCACAGGGGTAATTCCAGGAAACAGGTCCAAGTACTCAAGACAGCCACACTGAGAGAGAGGAGAGGTGAGTTAGTCCTGGTAAGACTTTTAGCAGATGTGTCCACAAGATGTTCCAAAATACGCTTAATAATGCAGGTAAATTTGCTTACTTGAAGTTCACTGGGAGAATGCACTGGGGAGAGCCATTGGTTTGTTCTCTGGGAGTTGCGGTGGTTGTTGGAGGGTGCACAGGAAGGTGAGTGACGGAGGTTTCCAGGAGGAACGGACCAGCTCGACGGAGACAGGTAAGTGGTTCTTGAAAGGGAATTGCTCTTCAGCCACACAAGCAACACTGAGAAACAGGGAGACGAGGACATTAGTACAGAGAATAAACAGGAATACAGGTTAACCATAAAGGAGCCTGATTACCACTCTAGTAAGGTAGGCAGTCTTGCAGAGATTGGGTGCTGTAAAAGAGCAAAAGTGAATCGAGTGGTCAGATTTTCAAGGACGTATGAACACAGTAGAATTTAATTATCTGGGAGATTTAAGAAATATTATTCCCTTTAGATTTATTTAGGAAAACTGCGTTTCAGAGCAACCGCAACTGAATGAGCTTATCACTCTCTTACTAAATAACAATAAAAAAATGTCTAAATCTGTCTGGACTCCTGCATGATGCTGCACATTCAGAAGAAAATGTGGAAAATTTGATTCCTGTAAAAAAGGTAAAAAAACAAAACAAAATGAATATGACTAAAAATGTAAACAGAGGGAGTGAAGATGATGATAAATTAATGGACGCCCACAGGTAGAATGTCAAAACATTAATGGATTTTGACATGTTAATTAAAAAAAATGAAAAAAAATGAAATAAATAAAAACGAGCAAAAAACATCCTTCATTTTCAACATATTCTTACTCATATAGAATTGACTGAAACACCAAAATGACACACAGTGACATTTAAGGTCATTTGTGCAGACCGAATTACATAACGTAAGATCACATGAAGTTGTTTTTGAGGTGGTTGTAATTAAACCATTTCTTAAAAAACCTTTACTTGATCCAGCTGTCTTTGGTTATACCTTCCTCTTATTTCAAGAATTCTTGAAAGAATAGTTGTAAAACAACTGGTTGATCATTGGAGCACTGGTGAAAGCTAGTAATGTCAGTGGACTCATCTCTGTGCTTGTGCTGGTAGACCCCAGTGCAGCATTCAGTACTGCTGATCACTGTCATGATGTGGAGGAATTTGGACACAAATGCAGACAAACAGGTGAAGGTCAGAACTGACCTTTAATTCAATTCAAAACAAAGTCCAAGAAGTGCAAAATCCAACACATGAACTGGGGACCACAAGGAAGGGTAAACAGATGCTCAGACAAAGGATAAAGGACAGACTGGGTTTAAATACACACACAGAGGGCTAATGGGGAACGAGACACAGCTGGGGAACCAAACACACCTAAACTCACTCACAGTAAGGAGACACAGCTGAACTGAAGCATAATGACAGGACAGAGGAAGTAAAATTAGATACAAGGCACAAGAGACGAGAGACTACCAAAATAAAACAGGAAGTAACAAAACATGGGAACATCTAACACAGTGACGGAGACTTTAACAACACACTGGAACACGGAGGAGGCATTATAAACTGAACGAAGGAATACAGTACTAGCAAACTATAACTAAGGACAGAAACCCAGATAGCTAAACTAAAAACTAGGAAAACCTGAAAATATAAACAAAGAAACCCAACCAGGAAATATCTGCTGAGAGTAAAAGAATACAAAACTCAAAACTCCATAAGCAATGAACAGACCATAACCAGAAAATATTAGACAATAACAGAAATTTAAAGTCCCAACTCAAAATGCTGGGTCAAAGAACCAGGACCATGACAATCACAGCATTTTACTACAGAGACTAGAATACACCTTTGGAAATGTCCTGCACTGGTTTGAATCGTATTTATCTGAAAGATTCCAGTTTGTGCATGTAAAAGTTAGTCATGGAGTTCTGCAAGGTTCTATGCTCAGCCCAATATTGTTTATATGCTTCCTTAGGCAATATTATTAGAAGACATAACATACATTTTCATTGCTACGCAGATGATACCCTGTTATATTTATTTATGAAGCCAGATGACACAAATCAATTAGTTAAACTACAGGCATGTCTTAAAGACATAAAGAACTGGATGACCTGTAATTTCCTTTGTCGAAATTCAGACAAAACTGAAGTTATTGTACTAGGTATTAGTTACTAAATTCTGCACAGAAAAAAAAGCTTCTCGTTCTTTCTCCTTTTTATACAGAAATGAACTGTTATGAGTCAGTTCCCAGGGGGAAAAAAAAAAAAAAAACTGTGACAGAATTATGGGGGCTCACCAAGAATTGATGACTTTACCTGTACAGAGAGTTATCAACCCAGTGATTTGTGAACCTGTAGATTGTGCTGCATACCCAAAGCAAGCGGCCAGAGAATCCAGGGTGTCTGACATCTTCCAGATTGAGGGAGTTCCAGAGCCAAGGCATCATATTGCAAGCTACCATGGAGGACAATGAGAGAAAGAAGCTGGTATGGATGGTAAAGAAGAAGATGAATTGTTCCAGTTAGCAACTGACATCTTGTAGATGCTTGACCAAAACCCAGCTACTGTATTAAATGATGAGGAGGAGAACTGCATTGATCATATAGATTCATACATGGGCAGTGCACTTCTGCTATACTTAGAAGATCAGGATATCTCACAGTTGCTATATCTTAATGACAAGGTTATTGAGATGATAGAAAACCGTGGTAAAGATGAAACGGCCACAGAGGATGAAGTTGGTTTGGAAGTTTTGCCTGTTGATGACGCTTCTGTCACACAAGGCTGCTCACACTGGTACATCCTCAGCCACATACAGAACGTGAAACAGCTGATTTAGCCTCTCAAGCTGAGACCCTCGAATCACAGCTAGGCAAGCTAATCTCTAGTTATATCACTTTGTGTCAAAAGTTAAAACAGAGTAGCCTCCCACTTCTTCCACCTGTGACCAGTATTCATTCCACTGTCAATTAATGTAGCCAGCCTCACAGTCAAAATGTTCTGGACTCCTCAGAGGTGCATGCTGTCCAGCACTCTCTTTACCTTTCAGAGAGCCTTATTGCCCTCAAGGATATTTTCCTCCTGCAGAGGACAGAATTCAAGATTCAGGGTGGACAAATTGGTGACAATGCCTCTGATATAAGCTACAGCAGTATCAGCAAACAGATTGATAGAGGACTGAAAGACATCCAGACTGAGGGGAAAATAATCCAGGCCTATCATAAAACCAGGTATCTTCAAAGCTAAATTAAACTCTGCTGGTCACAGATGTCTCGGAGAATTAGCTGACTTTGAGATTAGATATCGGCCAGGCTGAGCCAACATGGATGCTGACACACTATCTAGGCTTCCACTGAATATAAGCAGATAGGTACTGTAGTCTCATGTGCAGAGGAGTTGTCAAGAGATAGCATTTAGACAATATGTGATGGTAGTCAAGCTGCAAAACTGAAGGATGTTGCATATGCTGCTATCTTAAAACTGTCACAAAATGTCTCTGACTCTCAATCAGTAGGGCTGCTCCCAACCATAAGCACTGCTGAGCTTGTTAAATCTCAGCAAGATGATCCTGTGATTGGTCAAGTTGTTAGGTTGAAGGAGACTGTAGATACCCTTACCAGGGAAATGAGAAACAGAGTGAGTTGCCCATCAAGAAAACTTCAGTATGAATGGAAAAAGAGTCACCTGGAAAATGGCCTACTCTACATGAGAACCAGTTAGAGGCATCAGCTTGTCTCACCTGAACAGTACTGGCCCATGGTCCTCAAACTCCTCCACAATGACATGGTCCATGTAGAGAATGAGAAGGTTCTGGCCCTGATCAGAGACCGATTTTACTGGCCATATATAAAACAGGATATTGAAGCTTATGTGATGAGAAGGGGCCCCTGCATCAAGAGAAAGAAGCCTGTCTCCCACACCTGAGCACCTATCGGGAGCATTTCAGCCATTTCGCCCTTAGAACTTGTATCTATTGCCTATCTTAATTTAGAACCAAGTAAGGAAGGATTTGAGTACATTTTGTTTTTTGCCAACCAATTTACAAGAGTTGCTCAAACATATGCGACCAGAAATAAGTCTGGGAAGACAGCTGTGGAGAAACTTTTTGATGATTTCATCCATCATTTCAGCTATCCATGGAAACTACATCACAACCAACTTAGAGAGTTTGAAAATGAACTCTTCAAGACCCTGCAGCAGCTAAGCAAAGTCGGACATTCAGAAACTACAACCCACCATCCCCAGAACAATCCAGCAGAGCGATTTAACCACACTTTGCTCCAAATGTTAAGAACCCTGGGAGAGAAGGAGAAAGAGAAATGGAGGGAGTACCTACCACATGTCTTTCACATCAGTAAGTGTACTAAGCATGAGGAATCTGGGATATCGCACTTCTATTTAATCTATGGCTGTCATCCAGGGCTGCCTGTGGATGTGATACTTGGTCTGGTTTCTGATGAGGAGCCCAGCTCTCCAAAGGGCTTTGCAGAGAAGTGGGCTGCAAGTATTAAAAAAGCTTACAGGATGACTTCACAGTCACAGTCACACTCTCAGGGTAAGAAGTTCTATGACCGCCATGTGAGGTATTGTCCTTGAACCTAGTGATGCAATCTAGGTGAAAGAGGTGGCTCCGGTAAACTGAGATCATTCTGGGAAGAAACAGTCTGTGTTGTGAAGGAAAGGACTGCTGATGGGTCTGCGTATAAAGTAACTCCAGAGGTAGTCCTCCTGTTAGTCCTCCTCCTCCTGTTCTCCTGTTAGTCACTGACTTACCACTAGACTCACCTCAACAGCCTCAGAAACCACCATCGGAGACAAAGAGAAATTCATATTAATATCGGTGTTCACCATCTGGAGAACGACACCTTCAACAGAGAGCTTGAAGAGGGAGTGAAATGCTGAGAAAGGGTCTAAAGACAAATCCAGCAGTGGGCCTTCAGATTCAGAGGATGAATCATATTTGGACAAGCCATGCCATGAGTAACATAAGGCTTTCATCTTAGTGAACAAAGACAGAGTGTACCTGTCGCAGAGTAAAGCTAAGAGCTGATGAGATTCAGGCAGAAGAGGAGTAACAGATATCCAGATCTGGCACCAGGTGAACAGAATCATGTGGGTCAGAGTGCTTATGGAGATGACTGAAAACCATGGTCAATCTGAAGCTACTGTTAAGGGTGATGTTGGTCTACTTTTGCCCGTTGATGATGCTTGGCACATGTACAGCCACAGATAAACAAACAGAACATTAAACAGCTGATTTAGCCTCCCAAGCTGAGACCTTTGACTCACAGATAACCAAGCCAATCTATAGTTATGATACTTTGTACCAACAGTTAAAACAGAGTAGCCTCCCACTTCCACCTCCAACCAGTACTCATCCTAATGTAGCCAGCCTTGCAATCAAAATGTTCTGCACTCCCCACAGGTGCACTCTGTCCAGCACTCCCCTCAACCTTCAAAAAGTCTGATTGCCCTCAAGGACATTCCCCTCCTACACAGGAAAGAGTTCAAGGTTTGGGGTGGAAAAACTGGATGAATTGATTCCCTAGGTCAGAGCAGTAACACAAGCTAAATGTAAAGGGCTGTTTATTTTTTGCAATGGAAAAGCACTCTATCAAGGTATCCAGTAGGTAATACTGTAATGCAACAGATTACTTTTTAATGGCAGCAATCTTGTAATGTAGGGTGTTACTTTTACCCAACAGAGTTTTGGTCATGAACCAAAGCTTTGAGCAAACTGAAATCACCAAGGGCATCAAAGAGACTTTTATGATTCATCAAATTAAGACATGAACATCTGTACCAAATCTCACAGTAATGCAATCACTATCTGCTGAGACCTTTAGGTCTGGATCAAAGTGGTGGACAGGCCAACCATTGCAGTCCTTGGGGTCATGGACACAAACCACATTCTGTTTTAGAGGTTTTCATGATTTTAGAGAGCAACTGTAGTGCTCCTTGACATAGACAGGTTCTTTTGGAGGAATGAGTTCACATGGCTGCCTTGTATCCCAGATGTTTAATTTACATGAGATTTAATTTTCATTAAACCATTTGGCCAGCCCTCGTGCTCTTATAGGCATCTGAATTCATTATGTTTCCTAAATTATTCAGGTTTAACCTTTACTTTTTTTTCACCTAACGGCATGCCACGAATAGAAATTGGGTTTCTAGTCATAAGATGTAGGCTCCAGTTTCTTTATGTAGTAAATGCACGTGATCAAGTTCAAAGAAATACCAGCTTCATGTGATTAAACAAAGTTGTGTTATTTTCCTTCGGAAAAGCTTGTCCCATTTTCCAAAAGTTAGATGTCTTATTTTGTTGCTTGAAGAATATTTTCTTGAAATATATTTTCCACTGTGGGCTTCTATTTCTCATCATGCACCCATAAAGCAGCCTGCTAGTAATCTTAAAATTAGTCCTGGATCTAATCCAAAAATAGGAAGACATATCAAACTTTTAAAACAAAACATCTTGGTTAACTCACAACAGTAGATTTAAATCTTTTGGCAATAAGAAAACATGTTTTAAAAGCAGTATCACTGCTCAGAGTCAGACTGATGGGGACCATTATCGTCAGGTTCAAGAACAGTGACGACCTCTAGAGGAGACTACTGTGGATTACTACAATGTCCCTCACACTTTTATGTGGAGCTAAGAAATGACAAACAGATTCTTACTGAAATCAAATGAACTATTTTTATAAATGACGAACAAAAATATGTATATATATATTTGTAATAAAGTAAATCAGTGCAGATTCTACTGCGTTCATAGTTGTGCCTTGTACTGTATATACGGTAATATTCAAATGCTGAGTCCTCAAAAGCATGCTCCTCATCTGTTAACTTCATCTCAGAGATTAAAAATAAAAAATGATAAAGTTTCAGACAAGGATTTCCTCCAGTTGTAAGTTTTTAAAATGGAGTTTGGATTTAGTGACAGGCAGGAGTTTTTATTGTTATTTATTATTAAGACCACATTGTCCATTATTTACACTTGCACTGGATGTCTTCAGTCTCTATTTTTTAACATGAAATGTGTCTGCTAAATATGCATAAATCAGTAAAAAGTCTGTAGAAATATTCAACTTCTTTGCTCATACTGTTACTGTATGTGTGAAAGAAAACCACTAGAGGGAGTGAGAGGTTTGTGTGGGACATACAGTATACCTAATGAAG
This sequence comes from Paratilapia polleni, assembly GCA_015106735.1. NCBI lineage: Eukaryota > Metazoa > Chordata > Actinopteri > Cichliformes > Cichlidae > Paratilapia > Paratilapia polleni. Next base: position 9,765 of record VUQI01034586.1, read on the forward strand.
GCCTTTCAGTGCAACCTGCCGTGACTTTGTCAAGCTGACAACTGTTTTATTTTGTTTTTAGCTCCCGCTGAAGGAGCTTATGCCATGGTGAGGCATCTGTCATCTGTCTGCCTGTCTGTGCATAATTCACAAGAATCACTACTCCTCCTAGAGTATCGGTCAGGATTTATTAAAAATTATACAATTACACACAATAATCACGTAATAGGTCTTCACCCAAATTGCGCTCAAGGTCATATTTGCGTTTTACTGGCAATAACCTGTAAACTGCGATGGATTGTGATCCTGATGAGCTAATACGCAGTCATTGACAGTCGTAGTTTGATGAAAAGCATAAACAAATAATACACAAATTGTGTATGAATGGGATGAACAGCTTGGGTATGCGTGAATGTGTGCTTTTCTTCACCTGTTGTTGTTGCCTCTTGGTAATTTTATGAGATTCTGTCCTGAAGAGATTTGGAAACCTTGTTTTTTGCTTATCGTTTCCTCAGATGTGCTCTATAGTAATTGGATAAACGACCAAAAGCCAGGATCTATGCACACATGCCTGCAACATCTATGTGTAATTATGTATATGAAATGCTACATTTGAAAAATGCACGTTTTTTGCATGTTCATCCCACCATTTTGTTTATAACAGTCATAATAAAACTTTGCAGAATTCTTCTAGTTCTACTTTGCACTTTTCTCTGTCTGTATGTGTGTGTGTGTGTGTGTGTGTGTGTGTGTGTGTGTGTGTGCGCGCGTACTTGTATTATTCATGCTGTAAGGGCACCTGTGTATGCACATTTTGATGTTGGTCTACTTTGCATGCAGTGCGGTTCTTCACACTCAAAGCAGAAAAAAAGGGTGAGGGCAAACATGTGATGGAAACACAAACCTTATTCCGGGCTAAAGAGACGGCTCAACAAAGAGAGGGGTGGAAAAAAGGAACATGAAGCCTTCCGAGTGGTCCACATTACAGCATTGTGTTAATTTTGTTTCTCCTTCCTCCAAACCTCCTCCTTTATTGTCTCCTGTCATCACACTTTTTGCTTCTTCATCTTTAACGCCCTGTTTCTGTCTGCTTCTTGTTCCTCCTTCCCCTCTTTTCTTCTTCTCCTGCCCTCTCTCGACTCCTGCTCAGTGACCTCTGTGACAAAGTTTTCCTAAAACTCTGGTCTGAAAACAGAAATTTCTTACTCTTTGTTAGCATAGCAAGGTCACATTCTTTCATATATACACAAAGAGAGTTAAGTAAGATACACAGCAACACAGAATCTTTAAGCTGTAATGCACAGGACCTAAATAAATAAATAAATAAATAAATAAATAAATCCAATAAATTCAAAATAGAATGAAAGAGGCTACCCTACCTGTTTGCACTGTGCTGAAGATGACAAACTTTATATGTTTTCTGAGAAAATCGACTAAGCTTAATGGGTACATGCACTGACTTTGACAGAGTACTGTGTAAATAAAATAAATGATGCAAATTTTTATCCACACATAAAAAGGTTTTCAGCATCTCTCTTTGTGAGAATCCCACCAATCATAATGTGTTATTTTTCTTCTTTGACCACCTGTATCATCATCTGCATCCTGACTGAAGGTGTAGCCCCCTACCCCAGAAGCCAAGAATGGCCTTGACCGAACTCCTTATCAAATCTTCACCAAAAAGGTAAAAACTTCCTTATAAGTTGGGCCCCCATAGATGCAGGGCCCCACTGCTCCCTATAAGATGAGCCCCATACTCTGCAAGATAGGAGAGGGTGTTGAGGAGAAACAACACCAGCTGGCAGGTTGAAGGGGCCCTGCAGATTGATGTGCGTGTGAAACCAGCCGTACAAAATATTGCAAAATGCCAGGTTTATTGTGCAATGTGTTCCCACCACAGATTCATGCTTCCACGCCCCGCCTGCAGATTCTCATTTGAATGTGGTAAATTTAACTCCTGTCCATGGAAAGTTAAAAGCAGAGCTTTGAATGGCGGTGCCCTTTTCACTTTTTTATGAGGGAGCTCCTATAGAGACATAGATTAACTCTATGGGGAGTGAGACTATGTACATACAGTGGGTTCAGAAAGTATTCAGACTCCCTTCACTTTTTTCAAGTTTGTTATGTTGCAGCCTGATGCTACAATCTTTTAAATTCTTTTTCTTTCTCAATAATCTACACTCAGTAATGGCAAACTGAACAAGTATGGCTTGTTCGGAAGGGTTGCTAGGACAAAGCCTCTTCTGACTAAAAGAACATGGCAGCATGGCTTAGGTTTGCAAAGTTACATCAAAACAAACCACAAGACTTGTGGAACAATGTCCTTTGGATAGATAAGATCAAAGTGCTTGGCCATAATGCACAGTGCTACATTTGGAGAAAACCAAACACAGCACATCAGCACAAACACCTCATACCGACTGGACACCTTCCAGTCATTGAGTTGACTATGAACTCCTCTGTATACCAAAGTATTCTATTAGGTTCAACAGGACAATGATCCCAAGCACAGCAGCAAATCTACAACAGAATGTATTTACCTAATTTTAGAAGCTGCTAAGGGCCAGATGATTTTTCTTATTATGTCGTGATATGGTAAAACCTTAGAACTGAAAGAGGGTATACTTTATTTTTTCACAACTGTAGATAGATGTAGGTTAGATAAATAAAGATATATACATCTTCTTTTCCTCAAATTTGGGGAAAATAAGTTTTTTTGTACTCTTTAGCCATGTCATTTATCACATGTAGAAATATTTCAGTATTTATTTTAAATGCTGATGCATGTGAGGAAAAAAAAATATTCGGGGCAAGCTACAAGCAGGCAAGTTGCAACAACGTTCTTGATCTTGATATGGTTAAAAAAGACATTAAACAGAAGTCATGGTACATGGGTGTGGACATGCAGTTCTGTTTTACGGTAATGAACTGTTAATGGAAACAACAGTATGTATAATACAGCAGTACAACCATCCATAGAGATGATGGCATTACTGTAAAGCTTATATAATGTACAGCACAGTTTTGTTTTACAGAAAAAAAACCTTTGTAGATTTGAGTATTTAGACTGTAAAAATAACAGTAAAAACTGCCAATTCTAGCAGCCAGCTCATACAATGCTCTGTTGATGTCACGGTACGGCAGTGTGGCATGCAGGAAGTGGACCCAAATGCAGGACTCTGAGACAGAACTTAAACTCAAAATACACAGTTTTATTGCTGTAAGTCCAAAATACTTAATCCACAAAACAACTCAGGAAACGCAGAGCCAGGGAACCACACAGCTGGAGGTATGACGTCATGACGAAGAACAGAAGCACACTGAGGATTTAAAGACACAAGGTAACGAGGGGAGTGGAAACAGGAGGGTAACGAGACACAGCTGAACTAAATCTGCTTGCCTCTAACGAGGCACAGGAAGCAATACTGAATACAAGGCACAGAGAACAACAGTTTCCAAAATAAAACAGGAAATAATACAACTGAACGGGAGGAACAGAATGGAAACACAAAGGGAACTAACTAAATGCAAACCTTAAAGACATCAGAAGCTACAACTAAGAACTGAGGACTCAAC
>VUQI01034594.1:6994-19818 GCA_015106735.1 Paratilapia polleni
AGAATGTGCATCTGTGTGTGTGTGTGTGTAAAACACTCTATAGCTATTTGTCCAGAGAAAATGATAAATACATTATAAAACCTGGACCCTGGGATGCAAACATTTACTAATTCAATCGGATTTGTGCAGGTTGTTTTTAATTTTCTAGCCTTCCAATGAAACGCTGGGCTAATACTAGTCCATATGCTATGCTATAACATGAAACCTACTAAACTTCAAACATTAGAGCCCAGATGCCAGGAGTAATATTTGGCACCAAGCAAGAGAAAAGGCAAGGAACTCTTATACAGAATAAAGAACACTCACTTGGCCTTCTGATGAAGAGCATATTCAATTTTGCTTCTAGCCAGTTTTACAAAGCTCAGGTGGGGTGACAAAAGTTTTAATGCTGAAAATGACCCACAGCAGCAGCTCCAAGACTTTTTTTCTTATTAACAAAGACGCAGAACCTGGATTCTTTTGTCGATGTAAGCCCTGTCAACCGCACTGTGTTGAGCATGTCTGTCTTCAGTTCAACTGCATGTTCAGGTGCATACATTTTCTTCTACCTGGCACTGTTTAGCTCTGTGTGTCCTCCTTTCCACTGTTTCTTCCTCGACCACTTCTCTCCTGCTGCTGCTCTTGATGTTGGCTGACAGTGAAACTCCATAGAATCAGCACAACATACACTCACAGCTTCATGTTATCTGACACATCATTTGACGCTGATACCTCCCAAGTGACATGCCGTACAGACAAGAGCCAAAGTAGCTGGGATACAGAGATCTAAGGAGAAAAATGTAATAAAACGGCAGCTTTTCTGGACAGCTGATGTCTGGTGTTTAAAGGTTACTGGTGCATCCTGTGATGTACATTTGTGTTAACACATCGTTGGTGAGAGGTATTACATATATAGAAGATATTAGGTGCTGGCATTTTGATGCATGTCAAACACTGATGCTGGACCATATGATACTAGAGTTAGCCGCTTTAGATGCTCAGTTATTTTGGGCAGGATGTTATAGAACGCATTGTTCCTGAAAACAAGAGGACTTTCCTCAGTTTGTACTCATTTTGAGTATCCAAAACATGTGGTCTGTATACTCCTGCAACAGGCACAAATTCTTCTGGCTTGTCCAAGTAGAGCAGAGAGGAGGAAGACCAAACATTTATATAAAAAGATAACTCCCAAAGACAAAATCTCTTCAGATCTGCATGACTCACATGGGTGCCATGTGGAAAAAAACGTCATCCAAACAGACTTTTGGTGGAGATTATATGGGTATGCAGGACTGTTGCCACAAAACTTTCTGTAGTGATTTCACAGAAAAGGTGTTTGTTTGGGTTTTTTTTTTTTCTTTGTGTAATCCTACAGTGCAGTCAAAGTGAAATTTAGAGAAAAAAGGAAGTTTTAGGACTTCACTGTCAAATATTTTCAAATACATTATAAGCATCCCAAAGGAAAAAAGCTGATAATAATAACTAATAACTGGACAGAAAATACAGCAGCACTTTGCTGGCCCATCACATCTAATAGAAAAATGTTTACACAAATACCAAAAATTCATTAATATCCTCAATCAAGGACTTTCTCTAATTGAAACTGAAGTTTTTATTCTTGCTAGCATGTCTATTTGGTGTTCTCTTTTATGTTAGAAAAAATATCATTAGCGAAAAGAGCAGTCAACACCCTGAGCATTTTTGCCTTGATACGGCAGGGCATCAGTGACAGCCTCAAAAACACAGATCTCATACAAGAACATCTCATTCAAGAACTCGTACAGAACAAACCTAAGGAACCAACCCCCCCCCCAGCCTGTGGGGTGGGTCAAAGCTGGTGGCTGCAAGTAAGATTCAACTAATACTAGCAACCCATTATCTGTTTAATGAAGAAGCCAAGAGGAAGACTCATGTTATTTATAAGCACTCACTTTACTTAAGTGTGAAAGTCTGATGCATTTTGCTGCTTTCTGTTTCAACATTTGTGTGTTTACTCTTCTTCTGCTCATCTCATGTGTCTGTTCACATCAGACACACATCGAGTGGAGGTGAAGAAAGACTGGTGAAATGAAGAGTTATATTTTATTTTTACAGCGAGCACCTAGCCATAGTCCACTGTGTTTTGATGCGTTCCACAACTTATTCTTTCCCCTGACTGGTCAGAGTAACATCCTCTGTGTTTTCTAGACCTCTTGGATTAGAAACTAAGCACTAGGTTTTTCTCTCTGGCTTCATTAAAAAAAAAAAAAAAAAAAAAAACACTTTGGCACTGTGGACCAGTCTATCCCTTAACTTTATGAGTGAGGCCAACAGGGAAGAAAGCGGGGTCAAATTTGTACACTTACAAATTTGCGCACGCTAAATGTACCAAAGGTATAGAGTTGTGTAGCATTTAAGTCATTTTCAGACATGTTGAGATTATTTTCATAAATAAAAACTAAAAAAAACAAAAAAAAAAAAAACATATATATTTGGGGGTTTCATGCCTTGACAAGGACTAAATGATACTCCCTGAAGGTATAATGGTCTATCAACACGTTGCATTAAGATTATCCTTCACTCATTGAAATCTTTCTTCTATGTCCATTTTATATTCTTTGGTATTAAGTAGTTCAGTGTGTAAACTAATGCAAATGTTTGAAGGGCTGCAAGATGTCTGGCCAACTAGCAATACACTCCACCAGTATATTCCGGTGGTGATGATCATCAGTCATAGTTCAGCATCAGAGTAAAAGGACAGGATAAAAAGAGTTATTTCAGTAGGAAATGAGCAAAAACAGGACTATAAAAAATAGAGTGAGCATACAAAGGGAAACCTGTGATTAATTCATACCTACCTAACAAGACTATGACAAATGGTTTTATTGTTGGTAGGCATTAAGGAGTTTTTTTTTTCTTAATAATTCATCCAAGCTCCAGTTAAATGTGACTCTCAAACCTGGTGTATTAATAAAAAAAGCCAGATCCTCCTCTTCAAGAAAAATTCTTCAGAGGTAGATGTGACTTGATTGTATGCGAGGTGCGTCACTTCGTTACAAGCAATGACCAAGGTCTTGAAGCGTTGGGTAATATGCCTATTATCATAACCTGTCTAAAAAATTTTCAAACGCACATCTCATGTCCAATACTTAAACATTTGTCTGACTTTGCTACAGTTGCTGTCGGCTTACCTTGTCTCCCACTTTGACATTCTTCTTCCCAATCGGACCTTTTAAGTCCCACCGGCAGCCAACAGCCACACATACTTGACTTTTCTTCCAAGTGAGGTGCTCAGTTTAGTAGTCCTGCTAAGTATGGTACGTTCCAGACAGCCTATTTTATTTAGGCTACATCGCTGACCATTGATTCAATTCCTTACAGTCATGGGTCACTTTTAAATTTTACGTTTAAGTTTAAAAAAAAAAATAAAAAATCTCATTAAAAGGTTAGATTTGTTTGGATTATTGTCTCAACTTTCATGAAAACTATTTACATTTACCATGTTACTTTGTCCACACTCACTGCAACCCATTTTTTTTCCATGCATTTAGTCATTTAAATATTTTTGTTGTCATCCAGTGACTGGTGAATGATTAACACATCCTTTTTTAATACGTGAAAATTACAGTTACAGAGTCACTAATAATGTCGCCCAACCCACACATTCTGGATAGCACAGCTTGGTTACTGAAAACAGAGAAATGATAACAGAAATGCTTCCCTTTACACATACCACAGTAATTAAAAGATTTTGTAATTCCCATTTTATTTGAATACGTTATATGACACAGTACAAGATTACCGAGTAAAGATTCAAGTATATTTCAAGACAGAAAGAATAAATTGATGAATAAGCACTTCTGAATGTAAGGCCTGCAAGTAGGGGAGCCTATCTGAATTGTGGGCATGCAGATTTTTTTAAATGATATTTTAGTTGCAAAGAGTAAATAATATGATATTCTTTAAAGACAGAAACAACAGAATACAGAAACTAATATAAAAGTCAGTGTGTGTTCTCTATCGACTATGCCTCAAAGTTGTTTTGTTCACTTGTATTCTTTGATAATACCTTATAAAGGATTTTCCTACCATGACACCATGCATAGGCCCATGGTGGGTGAGTCCAATCATTATCTACAGATGCCCTTTCCCACATGTAGAAAACATGAGGAGACAGTCCATGAAGCATTCTCACTAATTGAAGTACCCAGTTTGGTTTGGGCAAAGATTGCCTGAGCAGGGTAAGCAGGAGGCAGGTTGTCCAGACGTTCACAGGCTTCTTGTGAATTCAAACAACAAAGACCTTGCTATATCCTCACATGGTCAGGGCCTTATATTATTAGGAAGCTGGCAGGTAAAAGAGAGTTTGGTCTGATCTGACCGAGTCAGACATTTGCATTCTCACATACAGATCTGGTAGGTAATGTCTATAAAAGTTCACATCAGCCTTCCACATGTGAAGGCTTTAGATTAGCCTTGTGTCAATTTTACCAAACACTTACACTGGCAGTTGTAAGCACAAACTGAACAGTTATTTCTCATTTGATTGGAACAAGGAGCTGTATGTATGCTTTGGGGGAATTATTCACAAAAACTGAATACAGTATTTATAATTAGGTATTCATAAGTGTATAACCACCTGTGATCGTTTTGTTTTCATTCTTTCATATTTAGAAAGGAAGCAGCTCCTCCTCCACAGAGACCACCATGTTTTGCAGTGATCCACAATTAACAATGGAAGAAACCAAAGCTCCTGTCCAGCAGTGCTAATGCTATAATTCCCACTCTGAGGAACAGTTTAGCTTAAACTAAATTTTTAGAGAAAAAGCAGTAAATTATGAGAAGTTAAAATTAAGAGCAATCACAAATCTTCAGAGCTTCAGTAAGTCCAAAAAGTCCCTCTTTCTTTGTCTAAAATCATTTTATATACTGGGAGACACTAAGACATGGCCTGTGCAGGCTCTATTTCCTAAGGAAGCTGAGCTCCTTCAGTATGTGCAGCAAAATGATGGAGATTTTCTATCACTCAGTTATAGTGAGCGCAGTGTACTTAGCTGTGGTCTGCTGGGGGAACAGTGTCGGAGCTGGTGACACCAACAGACTGAATAAATTGATCAGGAAGGTTGGCTCTTTGGTTGGCTGCAAACTGGACACTTCTGAAGCTGTGGCAGAGAGGAGGTCACTGAACAAACTGTTATCCATCATGGATAATCCCAACCACTCACCAGACAGGCAGTGAAGCACCTTCTCTAACAGACTGATTCAGCTCTGCTGCCACAAGGACAGACAGGAAATCTTTCATACCACATGCCATCACCCTCTATGACACAATATATCTGTTTGTAAGAGAAGCATCTGCCACATATTATTATTATTATTAGTAGTAGTAGTAGTAGCAGTAGTATTCGTATTAGTAGTAGTATTCACTGAATGATTATTTCATCATCATTTCAACTGCTGTAACAAAAGAATTTCCCAAATATGGGATAAATAAAGTATTTCTCTTGCCGTTATCATCATCTCATTATGCAGTACAAGTTGACATGTCATGTATGTTGGGGGTGTAAACATATCTTCAGCATCAGGGCTCAACATTGCAAGTATTTCACCTGTATCTGTATCCAAAAGGTAGATGTGTATGAATTGTAAAATCTATTTAGGAGCATGCAGGTAAGTAATAAGTATTGCAAGATTTAGCCCAAGAACCCGTATTTTGCTCAACAAACAGGTTTATAACACAACTACAGGCAATGATGAAACTATCAGATATAATTTCTGTCTGATCCACACACAGCAGACAGCAAAGAGGCAGCACCAGAGAAGACATTACACCTAAGTGAAATACATACTGAAATAAATAGAATAGGTACTGTATTAGTTATCAGCAAGCTTAAACATGCACATAAGTGATCTTTTCAACTCTTTCCCTCCACCCTGGTACGTTTTATACAACCACAGTGCACATGTCACGCTAATATTAAGGTTAGGAGCAAGCTAAAATAAAGTCTTTATGCAGACAAACTGCCAGCTTAATTTGCGACACATTTTCAGATTTGGCAGATTCTTGTAAACTTTGCAGCAGGCTGATGGCAGCTGCTCCTGCTCTCTCTCTAGCAGTGATACCTACAGGCAAGGGGTTCCCCTGTGAAATCAGCTTAAAACACCTATCCAAAGCATACCCCCAAGTAAACTGGGGTATGCTCCATCTGGAGTACTTGCATGGTTTTGGTATCCTTTAAAAGGTAACATTTTGAAGTTTTCTGCTACAGTCAATCACTTAAAATGCTACTGGAATTGAGTAATAGTTGCTTTTTATTTGTTTTGGGGTTTTTTTTTGCCTATATATATTTTTTCTTTTAATTATATACCTGCAAATGACTAGATCTGGTATGTATGCAGGGACACTGAGTGAAGCCTTACCGAGTGCCAGCTACAATTTGATAATACTACAAAAAAATGATATTTTTAAGGGTATGTCTAGGGTTTTCCCAAAAAGGGCCAATTTGGAGCCTCCAAAGGACCCACGGATACATTCATAAAATCTTTGTGCACATGAGAGAAAAAAAACAATTGTAACTAAAGCTTACAGAGACCTGAAGCATAACTCAAGCATAAACACAGTGCTTTTTCACCTTCATGAAACAAAACTGCATATAAAATAGTAAACCATGGTAACTGTAGCATAAAGATGCCTGAAGCATAAACAGATTATAGTATTTATTCCCTTCTTCAAACTAAACTTTGTGCATGTAAGATTCAAAACAAGTGCTAAAGTGGAAGCTTATCTGAAAAAGAATTTTAAAACACAGCAAACAAGTTGTATTTACATTTATTCCTTTTGCGGGTTATTGACAACATGCACATCACTGAAGCAGTCTCACCACTGGGAACAAAGGCACATTACAAGAGAATAACTTCCCTGGTGTTTGTGCATGGCACTGTCTGACCTTCAGCCTGCCAGCGGTGCCATGCACAAGTCTGTACTCCAGCACTTTTATGTAGCAGATATTTTGTTTTTGGTGCCCATTTCCCCATCATTTACATTCCTCGCTTACTCAAAAACTGCACTTTTTACATTCTGCACCCAGAGACAATCAGCACTGGCAGAAGGTAATTATCTTTTTGTATATTTGTATTGTATATTGGCTAAATCACATCACTGTGGTCACAGGCACAAACAGTTGCAACTGGCTTGGTCTGTGCATAAAAGAAGAAGGGCAGCCATTTCCATTTAATCATGATGCCTGTTGGCTATTGAAGGTTGTGGGTAGGATATGAAAGCTGCTATTGGGTTAGTTAAGGTGTTAATCAAAAGTTCAGAGTGCACGCTCCATTTTATTTTTAAGTTATCTGGAATTTTTACATCCAACTAGAAGGATCTCAATACTGCATTCATCACTATGCAACACAGTATGGCTTTAGTAGGGAACAGGGCACTGCACAACTGACTGGTTCTTGGTCCCCCTTATGCCACCAACATGTACAAATACCTGAAATTGTCCTTGATCCTTTTATTTAAGAAAACATCTGATAAATTTTCATTACACCCCTAAAGTTCTTTATGTGCGTCTTAGGAAAAAGTAAGTGTTTTGACCTACACACAATGTTCCAAGGCAACATCTCAGAGTAAACACTAAACCTCAGATCATTTTAAGCTTCTTTATATTTTAATCAATTTACTCTTTTTTTTTTCTCCATTTCCTTTCCTCCTTCCCCTGACCCCTGTATGCAGTAGCAGGGGCAGTGATGATGTCTGCACTCTCCCAACATCAGCTGCTTGCAAACTTAGACATTAGTCACCCATGTGTCCCAATACATAACTCCGGCCACTTAGCCAGTTAGAACAAGGTTGTATCCCATTCTCATGGCAACAATCATGATAGAAGCTTTCAAACACTGAACAGAACTTAGAAAGGTGTCAAAAATGTTTTTCATATTTTGTCTTACTCTTAAATCATTTCATAAAAATTCAACTTGCAGGATTGTGACTTTTGATAAGACGACAAAGAGGGCGAATCAGATAGGCTCCACTACTCATTGTCAAAAACCATTTATTATCTTTACAGCCTTCACAAGAAAGATTGTGAATTAATCTTTCTTCAAGACCATTAAACCCATAAAATAAGAACACTTGCAGCATTAAAAGGCAGGTGTTTAAGGACTGCATTAGCATTACCTGAACATGAGCAGAGATGATTCCATCTGGTATACTTTCCAACACTCCATTAACAGCTGCCTGATTGCTGATGTCCTTGGCAACAGTCCACTCTGCAGACAATGAAAAATGCAATGTAAATTTGAAGGGGGAAAAAAGGTTCTTATATGGTTCTTTCAGCAGGTGAACTGTGCCCAAGCTTAAATAACTGTTTACCTGGATTTAGTGTTTCAACATCCAGCATACCCCCTTCGCAATAGCTCTGCAACTCCTCAACTTTGACTTTGCTCCAGGGGATGTAGGTAACTCCCCGCTCCACATCCCAGAACTTTTTGTGAGCAGGTTTTATACCTTTATTTAAAGCCCACGCAATCTAGGAAAGAATGATGTTTGGTATAATCATCAAGTTATCAAACAGCACTAAAACAAGTTACATAGAACCAACATATAAATGGAAATAAAAGCACTTTGCATACCTTTACTGGTTTCTGACTGACTTTGTATGACCCCCTACTGAGTCTGTTCAAAGCTGTATAGGCATCTTGCCTATGAACCATAACAATATAGGCGCAACCCCTCGGAGGAATCATCTGGACATGGAGCAAAAAGTGAAATGCATTAACTTTAGATCATCTGAGATTATAGGTATCTTTAATATGAATTGTCCAAACTTACATTGATGGACTCAATCTGCCCAAACTCTTCCAAAAGGGACATCACATCGGACTGCTGAGTTTTCTTGTCTAGCTGTCCAACCCAAAGTGTAGTACTGCAAACTACAAGCAAAAAGAGAGAATAGCACTCTTAAAGCTGAAAGAAATTAAGGTTCAAGGTTTCCAAATTTACTTTTTTTTTTTTTTTTTATATGAGAATTCACTCTAAGCTTTAATATTTACTGACTTAACGAACAGACTGCTGAAACCTCAGATTTCTTTATGAAAAAATTTCAAATGCCCTTTGTACAAAACAAGGACTCTGGATTTGGTTCCATTTCACTTTTAGAGCCGATTATACTCCATGTGGACAGGAGACTCATATGTGTTTCTGCACATACTACAATCAGAGAATGTTTATGAAGACAAACAAAGAAGGAAAAAAAAAACAAAAAAAAAAACGTGTGTGCCACTGCTTAACAATGGTGTATGAACAAGGGAACAAGGGTCCCTTTTTTTTTTGGGACAGCATAGACAATCAGCATGCTGTGCCCGATGTCTTGGTCTGCCCAGGGTTTAAAACTGGCATCTCTAGTAACAGGTACAATTTTTTGTTGCCCCATATACAAGTAAAACAAGACAAATTTGGAATATTGTATGGGCTTTGAACCAAACTCAATGGTATTTTTGACAGCATTTTTTTTTCAAGGAAACTGTTCAGGAAAAACTATTCAGAGGTAGTTACTTCTTCTATCTCAACCCATGTATTTTAAATCCACATAGGAGTGTATTTGTCTGTCTTTTGCCTTAGTTGAAAGAAATAACCCCTCAAATTATAGTCTAACAGATACAGATCCAAATTAGTGGGATTTAAAAAACTGATAATATATCAACTAATGAACTGGCCTAGTGTATATAGAAAGCCATTATGTTTTCTTATGTACACGAAAATAAACTCCATAAAAAAAAATTAAAAAAAACACACTTTACAAAAATACATGTTGAGTTCAAACTAATCACTTAAAATGTCATCCAGCGAACGGCACTGAATGTAGAGTTTAAATGTAGTTTAAAAATATTATAAATTTTAACCTTTTAAATTAAAATGCATTCTTTCTATTGGTCTAGACAGGTTGATACTGTAGCTGCAGGTGGCACCGAGTAGTGGCTCCTGCAGTTCTGTGTACTCTATCATCTGCGACAATTACAGGTCTGTTTTTGTCTGTGTACATACCACTGAGTGTCTGGCTCTTTATGCTGGGAAGACCTTTCTGTCTGCGCTCTCTGTCCCTCTCTCTTTCACTCCTATCATGTGAACGAGACCGAGATCTCCAGTGCTGTTCTCTGGAGTGAGAAGGGGAGCATTGATGCCTTGACCTTCTTGAGTGAGATGAAGATCTTGATCTTCTTCTCCTTGGAGATCTGGAATACAAAAGAATAAAAACAGCTGAAAATTGTTTCAACAAACAATGAAAATGACTCTTTTGGTAAGAAATTATAAGATGAGCGAAGAGGTCAACAATTCTAAAGTCAACAATTCTAAAGTTATTTCCGATGAGAAAAGTGGTTACCTGGAACCAGATCTGGATCTAGATCTTCTTCCATGACCTCTGTGTCTGCCCTCCCACCTCATAGATGAATCTTCTCTTGAACTTTCCTATAGGAGAACAATGACGACCTTGTTTGATGAGTTCACAGTCTAGGTCAGGAGCGTTTCTGTCTTGAAACTAACCATGCCGACATACTCAAAAAAAGAAAGTTTACATTCAAATGCAAATGTTTACCCGGGATCGAGAGTAAGCCTCATTTGTAGATTGGTACCCATCTGGAATCATATGATGTTCGGTATGACTCATTCCTCCACTGTGCTGAGGGGACGACAATGAGACAGCCACAGGAAAGGAGGTTTTTTAAAGGTTAAAAAGTAAAATCACTGGAACAAAAACTGTGGCTTGACAAATCACAGGCAAACAATGAGCAACTTAATTTGCTTGCAAGACTCTTAACAGCATGCCAGTATTATAACTGAAAGCTGCTAACTGAGAGAAGAGTGACACAGTTGTAGACAGATACCTTTATATCCTCGGACTGACCCATCACATGTGGGTGAACATCTGTGTTGGGCATCTGACCAGGAAACTGGTTCATCACATTTTCAGGTCTGTCATGACAAAATACACACTGAATATTACAAACACATGCAGTAAATATATTTAAAAAAACAAAACAAAAAAACAATACTAACCCAACTGTTATTTTGGAAAACTTTTTTCATAGCAGACATTTAGACTATAACATAGCAAGAATAAACTAGTTGCTAATATTAAAAACATCATCATACATCTTGGGATTTCAGTTCCATAACTTTTGTGTTGTGCGCTCTGATTCAATGATTCACAAGGACATTTTATTATATTAAATTAATCAATAAAGTTCCTAAATTTAGCTGTATAAGGCTGCTCCTACCTGTACCATTAACTCACACATTCACTCTGGCAAGCGCCAAAGCAAAAGTGTTTTGGTTTTCAAATTCTGACAGCCACTTTGCAACACATTTGTGCAAACTGGATATTTGTCCTCCAGGAGAACTCCCTGTTAGTTTTTAGAATACCCAACATAAGCCCATACTGCTAATTTTAATTTATTTTTTGGCTGGGGATGAAGACTGGTGATATCAGCCATGCATCTCTTTTTAATGCTTACTTTACACTCATCAAGTTGCTGCCACTAGGGAATTTCTGTGTTTTGTGAAGTAACCTGCCAAATCAAGATATCCTTTGTCTGTAAAATGCAATGCAACTCAATGGGTTTTTGTCATCACTTAATTTGCTAACACTGGTCAAGCACTGAAGATGATTCTCTGCTCTCTACTCGGCAGGATGCAAGCCTGAAGTGTGTGCATGTGTGAGCACATGCACACACTTAGATATATAGCATGTGTGGCAGGGATGGATGTTGAGGGTAGTGATAATAAAAAGTGCAACTTTTTAAATCAAAACAAACAAAGTAGTCAGCTAGGCTTAAATGAGTAGCCAGCTGCAGCCAGCGCTTACAAGGAGCATCAAAAAAAAATATCTGCACGACACTAACTGGGAAACAAACAAGCAAAAAAAAATCCCCCTCACACATAACAGAATTTAGTGTCTTGTCACCAAAATGTGGCTATGGGTTAGTCAATGTTATAGGTTTAGGTGACCGAATGTCCATGTCGTAACTTAATGTATGACTACATGTCACTTGCACTGAACATACAGTATCTTCTATCAGCTTTCACAGTGAAATACCAACAGTGCTGGCATATATGCAACATGTCTGCAAGCCTTGAGCTGAAAACACATGCTATACTACTGTCCTTGCA
Organism: Paratilapia polleni; assembly: GCA_015106735.1. NCBI lineage: Eukaryota > Metazoa > Chordata > Actinopteri > Cichliformes > Cichlidae > Paratilapia > Paratilapia polleni. The sequence continues at coordinate 19,119 of VUQI01034594.1, forward strand.
CTTTCATACAAAAAATACACAAATATAAAAGCATAAATACATTTTCTGAAACTCACTGTGACTGAAGGTTGCCTTCAGTAGCCGTTATATCCTCAGGTTCATCATCATAGTCAAATCGGTCAAGGAGTTTCTGAGGAAACATACATATATGTATTAGGGATGAGCTCTTCATTGGCTACCAGTTGAATCCAGAATTGAATTTAAAATCCTTCTCCTCACTTACAAAGTCTTGAAAAATCAGGCCCCATCATATCTTAAAGACCTCATAGTATCATACTATCCCAATAGAGCACTTCGCTCTCAGACTGCAGGCTTACTTGTGGTTCCTAGGGTATTTAAAAGTAGAATGGGAGGCAGAGCCTTCAGCTTTCAGCCCCCTCTTCTGTGGAACCAGCTCCCAGTTTGGATTCGGGAGACAGACACCCTCTCTACTTTTAAGATTAGGCTTAAAACTTTCCTTTTTGATAGAGTTTATAGTTAGGGCTGGATCAGGTGACCCTGAACCATCCCTTAGTTAAGCTGCAATAGGCCTAGGCTGCTGGGGGCTTCCCATGACACACTGAGCACTTCCTCTTCTTCACTTCCTTTCACTCTCCATGTGTTTATACACCACTTGCATTTAATCATTAGCTATTATTAACTCTGTCTCTCTCCCATAGTGTGTCTTTTGTCCTGTCTCCCTCTGCTCTCTTCTGTTTCC
>VUQI01034596.1:0-13399 GCA_015106735.1 Paratilapia polleni
CTGGCTAGCCACAGGATTTTCAATGGTGTGGAGTCGAGTCTCCAATTCACTGAGCCTGGCCTCCAAAGCTACAAACTGGCTACATTTACTACAAGTATCATTATTAATAATGATACTTACTTACGTAGCCGGTGCGGGCTACGAGCTAAGCTAAAAGCTACGCTAAGCTAGCGAATCCCTAAAGACACAATGAATGAATGATATGAATATAAATTTGCAGGTGATTCACCCGAAGTGTGCTATTAATAAAGCACGTGTAGGTTACACTATGAAAATAAGTCACTATGTAAAAGTTAGTAGTTAGTTAATCAAGCAACATAAGTTAAGCTACATAGCAAGCACCACTGTGCAATGCAACAGGAACAGGAAGTGATACGATACCACAGAGAGCCAACACCAAGTGAGAGCACCACCACCACCAGCCAGAATCTGCACAGGCTTTTAGAAATACAAGGAAAGAAGGGATCTGACATTATCTTTGTGTGATCATATGCACTGCATCAAGTGGCACACAGCTGCATTTAAAACAGTATTTGATTACTTAATAATGTGATTACTCCTACTTTAAACTACTTTAAATGGTTTTTACATATACACACAATATTTGCACAGGGAATGTTTAACCTCATCCCTTATATTTGGTCAGTGTTGTCTCTTTTCTTACTTCTACACTAGTCAATTCGTCTGATTTTTAACTGACCAGTCAGGATCATCCCTAGTCTGGACCACCCTGGTCAGATCTTGCATGTGGCTCAATATTTAATCTGCCTTTTGGTCCATCAGAAGGAGGTGAAACCTGATTAATCTGGACAACAGATGCAAACCCATCTCCTGCTATTCCAGCCTTTGTGACACTGAGCAGTGTTGCACCAAAAAGTGGTCTCTTGTACACAGCTCGCCTTCTTGACTTGATTCTACAGAGCAAAATCTAACAGCTTATTCAATCACTAATCCCTCCCTTTTCTTCTAAACATCAGTCCTCCTCTCCTCTCTCACGCTGAAGGCGATGCAGTGGGGTCAAAATGCTACAGCAGCACAGAGGATCATTCATAGGAAAACACCTAAAAGCACAAACTCCAGCGTCAACGAGCGTCTGCACATGAATCTGCAGCGTGACTGACTTTTTTTCCCTTTCTTATGAATTACTCATTTCACAGTCAGACAGACAGAGTGATGTGAGATCTATAAAATCCTGTTGTGTAATTTCAAAATACGATACGATCACCGAAAACATGTTTCCTCGTGCCTCAGTGATGCGTGGACATCTGATATGACGAAACTCGGTAAGAATGTGCATTATTTTTGAATGATTTTCTGTAGAAGCACGGCTGGAGACAAATTCTTGCAAATGCAAATATTGCAGGGGGGCTTTTCTGAGTAGAACAAGATGATTTACAGATAACAGCAGTCATCCCGTACCTCAGGGTAAACGACATTCATTTTTCTAAGATGATTCCTACAGTTACCATGAATCCACTGTAACATGAAACTCGTCTTTAATTTAAAAGAATTTCTCTCCAGCTGCACCTCATTAGCACCACTTATGTACCACTGCAATGCATACATGTTTGTACGAAAGCATAAAGGTACATTTTGTCATTACCATTTATGTACCTTTGATAATGCATGCATGTTCATACGAGAGCACAAAGGTACATTTTATTATTATCATGTGATACCTTTTAAACTTACAGACAAAAAGGTATAGAAAATAAAGCGGTAGTCAATTGTATCTACTAGGGTACAGCTGGAGCAACAAAGCATTCTTTTAGGACCATACCTTAATGTTTGTGGTGATTTTTGAAAATGTCCAAACCATAGACCTTGGTTAAAAGATAGACTTAGCCACATCGCTTGTTGGTTAGTTAAAATCCTGTTGTGAAACCTCAAGATGAGGATTTGGGCCATTTGTAGCTTGATGATCTGGGGCAGATCTGTAAGAGAAACCGAGGGGCACTGCGTGCTCATACAGTAGTAACCTCTCAATCATGTGATAAAACATCGCTTGCTTTATCCTCCTTTTTAACTCTAGCAGGGACCATCATTTACAATATGAGCACCATTTTGTACTCAATAAGACCTGAAACTATCAACTGAGACCATAAACTCATCAGGAAACTGTTAGCTGAGGTCTTAGATCAACTATGCTGCAGAGGAGTCGCCCCCTTCTACCCTTTAAAAAGCACGTACATTTGTAGCATTTCCACATCTGCTTCACTTTTCAGACAAGGAAGTTATATCCATCTTTTACATCTTTCAGCCAGCCCCCTTGTCTGATGCTTCAAAAAGATGATTTCAGACACCGGGAAATGGAAATCTTGCAGGAGGAAGACAGCACTCAGACACACAGATTTTATAGACTCGATGATGGTAAATCAGAGCCCAACATTTCATATTTATCTTCCGTCATTAGAACAATGGATAGAAAACCAGTGCAAACACATTTTCCAACGCTGAACAAATTACCCTACTGAATGAGAACATCATTCAGCTCTCAAACCATCATCTGTATTGCCTTCATTGCTACCTGCCTTTTCTCCACACGCTGCCTCAGCTACATATCCTGTTCAGTACTGCTTGCACACACACTGTTGGCATTTCTTCAGTATCATAACCCATCCAGAAAATAACTGCTTGGTTAGTTAAGACAGTGACCAGGCCAAAAGTCAGCTATTAAAAACAGCTGACACACAACATCGATCTTAGCTTTAGTTCTCAATACAGAAATGTTTTGGTGACACAATTTTTACCCTTTAGACCACCACAATAGATTTAAAACCAAACAATCAAAAAGTGCAGATTCTGAACAAAATTACTGCATTACCCACTGAGGAATTACATCCATTTTTATACACAGTCCTCTATTTCCAGGGGCTGAAATGTAATTGCACAGTGCACTCAAAAGCTGTTTCGTGGATAGGTGTGGGCTACTCCTTTTGTTATGTCTTCATAAATTAAGAGGAGAAATGTCTGGAGATGATTCCAAGTGTGTCATTTGCATTTGGAAGCTGTTTCTGTGCACCCACGTGTGGTCAAAGAAGCTCTCAATGCCAGTAAAACAGGCCATCCTCAGGCTACAAAAACAAAACAAATCCATTAGAGGGAGAGCAGGAACATTAGGAGACGTCAAATTTAAGGCTTGGTAAATTCTGACAAGGAAAAGGAGAATGCACCGGGTAGCAATGCAACACAAAAAAGACCTGCAGGTCCACAGAAGAAATGAATAGTGGATGATTGCAGGATCCTTTCCATGGTAAATAAAAAAGCCCTTTCCAACATCAAGTGAAGAACACTCTCCATGCGGTAAACATAGCTTTATCCAAGCCTACTATCAAAGAAAGAAATCACAGAGAAAATCAGACAGTACAGCACAATATGCAAACCAGTGATCAGTCTCAAGAATAGAAAGACCACAACAGATTTTTGTCAAAACAAATAAAAAAAAAAAAAAGATTTTTTTAAAAAAAAAAAAAAAAAAAAAAAAAAGCTATGGCATGGCATTCTTTGGACAAATGAAACTAAGATGGGACAGGAAGAAAGTATGGAGAAGGCTTGAAATGGCTCATCTTCACCATCATGCCACATCGCCTGGAAAACAAGATGGCAGTGTGATGCAGGGACATGTACGGCTTCCAGTGACACTGGGTCACTGGTCTTTATTGATGATGTGACAGAAGACAATAAATTCTGAACTGTACAGAACTACACTTTGACGGGACAGAACGTCACACTGCAGATGGGCCAGTGATCCAAAACATACTGTGAAGGCAACACAGGAGTCTTTGAAGCTAAAGAAGTGAAATATTCTGCAGTCAATCACCTGATCTAAAATCGATCGAGCTGCATTTCACCATCTTAAGGCAAAACTAAAGGCAGAAAAACCCAAGCACAAACAACTGATGACAGCAGCAGTAAAGGCCTGGAAAAGCATTATAAAGGAGGAAAGCCTTTCTTTGCTGATGTCCATCACATCATTTCAGGCAGTCACTGCCTGCAAAAGTTTCTCAACAAACTAAAAACAAGCACTTTATTCATAATTATGTAAGGCAAAGAGGGGGCTGAGGACTAAAAAGAAATGGATGCAATTCCTCTACAGTTAATGCAATATTCTCATTCAATCCCTTCAAATCAAAGATGACAGTCTGCACTTTAACTGCATCTTGGGTTTCTTTTCACAGCTATGGCGGAGCCGCACAGCAGCAGAATTGTGAAAACTTTTGTCAATGTGGAAAAATTTAACTGTGTATTTAATTTATGTGTGTTTTATTTTCCCTACTGCCTACAGTGTTGTTAAAAAAATAATGACAGTAGAAGAAGACAGCACCTGATGGTTTTGATCATGCTGAGGCCCATCTCCACGCAGCAGTGGGCGTGGTCTGGTCTGGGCTCAGGCAGACCAGACACACAGTAGTAACAGTCCCCCAGGATCTTTATTCGTAGACAGTGATGCTCCTGCAAAAGACAAACAAATTAACCCTAACAGCAGAAAAGTTGAGTAATGAATATGTCTGAAATAAGAATTAAAGATAAGTGGAAATTAAAAAAAACATAGAAAACACATCAGGTTATCGCTGAATTCATTCTCTGACTGTGAAATGCTGACCGCCCAAACGTGACAGTCTGAAATGCTCTCCAATCTAATATCAGCTGAGTCTTACTGAGTGGATGTTGAATCAGATATTCACTCTGTTGTTTTGAATAAAATATTTATTCAGCTACTGGAGCATCTTTATTCAGCTCTCATGAGCCCTGACAGCCCTGAGAGGCTGTCGCAGAAAAGATGAGCTCTGGGCTTAAAAAAAAAAAAAAAAAAAAATACACACACAATCAAACAGCAGCAGAGTCTCATCGGGGCTTCTTTTTCAATGAAGAAGTCAAAAACGAAGAGTGTAGAGTGCAAAATGTGTTCTTCAGTCTAATATATGGAACCCAGTTTCAATATACATGTATATAGAGTATGTAACTGTGAAACTGATTTCTGTGATGGTTCGGTTATAGCTCACAAGATAGAAAAAGAAAAATAGTTTATGCAGCTCTTTCTGGCATTATAATATACATTTTTCCTCATTTTAACCAGCACCTGCTAGGGTGCAACCCACTACTACCCCCAGCAGGTGGCAGTAAATGCACCTAGAAGCACGCTACAACCGTCCTTGATGGTGGGGCGCAAACTCCACCAGCAAGCCAGCAAGTCGCAAGTCTGCCACAACGATGCACAGTCTCTCAGTTCAATTCAGCTGTATTTGTAGAACCCAGTTCACAACAAGATGCTTTATATAGCAAGGTAAACACGCTACAATACTAGAGAGAGAACCCCGAAGATCAGATGATCCCCTGTTAGCAGCACTCGGCAACAGCAGAGAAGAAGAACTCCCTCGCTGACAGTGAATATTAGAGACTGTAGTTTGGTTTCTCCTAACCATAAATCAAGTTTCCACAAACTCTAATTGGGAATATATGTATATATTTATTTTTTTTCTCTGACTTATCATAATGATCTAAATTTTGATCAAATGTTATAGCAGCTATGACACCATCTGTGTTTAAATTGGTTGCCTTTAAACCTCACTTTCACTATACAATTCTGTCTAACACAGTTTAGCAAATATTCCAAGAAAATAAAAGTGCCATTGCACAAAAGTCCCCCCCATAAATGGGCCTTAAGTCATAAGGTGGGGTAATGTAGTGTGTGCCAGATGTGGCCCAAATATCACAACCCAGGTGACATGTGGCCTGAGCTGGACCTATGGCTGAGTTGAGGCAGCCAGACTCACCCTGAGTCAACGCTGTGAGTCAAGGCCGAACACAACTCACAGAAAATTGCACATTTGGACCAAACAGACATTGTTATCTGGGCCGCTGTCAGAGAATGTGAAGATGATAGCTGACAGAAAGTGAAAGTAAATCAAGAGTTAACCATGGATGGGCAGGAGAGCTCCAGACCTCAAGACAATATGAAAGAAAAATTTGGATAGTTACGTTTCCATGAGACCATTAAAACAAGACTGTCACTACTTATTAACCTGATAGAAGTGTTGTGCTTTGTTTTAAATGGATGGAAAAGAAATGCAGGGATTGGGGGCAAGTTTAACCAAACACTAACCAGACTGTGGGCAGATCAGAACACACTTTCTGGATCTGCTGTGGGGTCATTTTGGTATGAGGCTCAGTCCGTAAATTGAGACCACTCTGCTCATTAAAAATATGGCTAAATATGGCTTTTAGTGGAATTTGATGCTTATAGGAGTCCAGGGCGGGACGTGAAAAGTGAACTGTGCTGCAGGAGAAGCTGAAATGCTTCTTTGAACGTTCTGTTTAGTGAGATGTTGCAACTGGACTCAAATGTAACTGAAATTAGGCTCTGTTATACATGCTAACTTTGCAGCTGGCATGTATGAATGAATACACAGGACAACTGGTCAGTGGGCAATTATCCCAGGATAGAGATCCATAATGCCGGTAGCAAAATGGCTGCCCTTTGAGTCAACTTGAAAATAAACATGATTCCATTTTTGCCCCATATCTCTGCAACAGAGGGGGTGATATACAGAGGGAGATATATTATTGCAAGATATGCCAGGTTCAAGTGTAATGTATTAATCCTCTAAAGCCTGGATGAGCGATTACTTTAATGGAAAAACGAATTACTTCAAATCTCAAGTCCAAAAAAGAGACTCAGGATCTAATGTACATATGTATGTATTTGGGGTCCGAAGCTCAAATCACTTACATGTGCGAGGCGGTCAAAGCGTGCAAAGAGTTCATTCAACATTCGCACCAGCTCCTGCGCTGACAGCGTCGTGGAGAGGTTTGTGAAGCCTTTAACATCTGCGAAAAGAATGCTGAATAAAATACGGAAATGTCACTTTAATATCCAGGTCACTTCTTACATAATTAATTATGATACAGAACTTGTACATTTACGTAAATGTCTCAGTTCATAAAAATATGTCCACAACAATAATTTGGACATATTCACAAATGAAAACATGACTAAAGGAAGTTCCGGTTTATTCAGAACTTACATGGGTGTTTTAACTTAATGAGACTTACTGTATCTGTTATGGAAACTGAACTGGGTCAGTCTGAGTTGGACCCTCACCTGACATTCTCGTAGCGGTGGATGTAGATTCTGTGAAACTGATGCTGGAGGTGTTCATCCTCTACATTTGTCATGTCGTTGATCATTTCCAAAACTACAAAACGAGGCAGGACTGATAATACCAGTCGCTCCTGTTGGGGAGAAAAAAATGAATCGTATTATCACTTTGAAATAGCAACAAAAAAATAAAAACACAAAGCAAAGGATAACAATACAATTTTTGGATATACTGGCAATGCAACAACAACTGCAATGCAACAATATGGTTACTAAGCCATTTTTGTGATTGGTAATTCCATCCATTCATGCATTCATCCATTCCTCTTATCCAGGGGGAGAAGACTAAGCAGAGAAGTTCAGACCTTCATCTCCCCTCCAGCTCTTTCAGCAGGACACTGATGCACTCCTAAGACAGCTGACAGACATGATCTCTCAATCATGCCGTGGGTCTGCCTGGGGTCTCCTCCCGGGAGGACCTACTCAGAGCTTCCTGAATGATCGAGCTCCTCACTCTGTCTCAAAGGCTGAGTCCAGACACCTCTCAGGAGAAGCTCATTTCCAACACCTCTATCCACGATCTTATTCTTTCTGTCACCACCCACAGCTCGAGACCATAGGTGAGGCAACAGCCTTTTCCGAGCGAGAACCACGGCCTCAGATTTAAAGCCAGCCACTTCACACTCTGCTGTAAACCACCCTAGTAAAAGCTGGAGGTCATCACTTGACAACAGAACCACATCAACCGCAAAGAAGCACAGGCGAGATGTTGAGACCACCAAACCCAACAGTCCACCAGATAGCTGTGACATCTGCAGCAATTTATGGGTCCTTCCACGCCTAGATATGGAAAGCAGGAAGTCCAGAAGAAAGACCCTGAAATCAGGATTCAATGACGGGCAGATAATTTACGTTTATGTCAGATACAACATGAAAAGAAGGAGCTGGGGTGGAGGTGGGCTGCAGAGAAGCTTGCAGATTAGCAGCAACTGTAGGCAGGCCTAAGCAACTTAAACATAGGCTGCATGCTAGGTATACCAATTTAATTTATGAAGGGCGTCAGCTGAGCTGTCAGCTTGCATGGGCTGGCACTGAGATCAGCTGATCTGTCGGGATTACAGCCGAATTGGCCTAACTCTATGTTCGAGTCTTTCTTGATTCAAATGCATCAGTTCGTCTAATATAGTAGAATTTTTTTTTTTTTTTCTGAGAACACAAGAAGTTAAAGTCATCTGATCGTTCTTTCAGATTGTGTCACTTTTAAACTAAATGTTGTGAACTGTAGAAAAAAAGGGGAAATTTGTCATTGTTTATTAGCAAATTCAAAAACGTATGTAATGTAAAATGTTCTTTAATGAATGAGAGAACATAAAGATTAAGAGTAAATTACTGAAGAAATAAAAGCCTGTAAATAACAAATTACATAAGGGCCCGTGTATGTGAGAAATGAATTAAAAAGATGGCTCGGGATCTGCCAGCTTAAGCTCCTCAAGCAGGATCCTCCAAAGCCTCGAGGCTCGCAGAAACATCACAAATAAACAAGTTTGTCTTGTGATTTTTGTACTGACATGGTGCCACTTGGCTAAAGCAGAAACAGATTTGGAGTGGGAGCGATGCAGCTTCCCTCAGGATTTTTTTGGCCTCGGGGATCGGCACCAGAGCCAAGCAACTGCTTCTTTCAGTTACTGAATATATTAGAACCAACCAGAACGTCACGTACAGTGACATCAGTACAGGGCACGCTCACGCTGAAAAACCCTGCAGGTTTTTTAAAAATATTTTACGCTAAAGGGACAACAGAGGGACGTGTCTAATAACTGGAAAGGCTCCAAACAAACCAGCTGGCCCTGTTCTACATCTTAAAGCTTCACTGTTTTAGAACAAGAGAGTAAATCTGCATGAGGGGGGAGATTAGTTTTGCTTCCAATCTAATAAACTACTTTAAAGAAATTTTCCACAGTTTTGATATTAGTGCAGTGATCTGCCTTAATTCTGTCTCTCTTTGGGAAGCTGGTGGGGTTTTTTTTCTGTTTTTCAAAGAAGGGGATTTGCACTGGAAACAATTTGTGATACAGCCTAAATTTATATTCCTGTTTGAAGACCCATAAATCTTGAAGACAGCATGATAGTTACTCATGCACACATCATTTTCTTTCATTACCATGAATGCACACTGCAGTTTATTATGACTCAGTCCCACATACAGCATCCTGCTGTTGGAATTACTCACGAAAGAGCTCCAAATGTCCCCAAAAACAGTCCCCAAAAAGTATACCGTTCACACCATAACAGATACTCTTGAAGTTTAAACTTGATGATTCAGATTAGAATCAAGAGAATGGCATGGATCCTCTGACAACATTTCCTGTCATCCTCAGTCAGAACTTAACAGTTTTTATTTTTGAACTCTGGATGCTATGAGTCGTATTCTGCTGTATGTAAAGTGTCTAACTGCATAAATGTAAAAACGCAAATAAAAAAACTAAAGCATAGCTACTTGTTTTTCTTCCCCGTTCGGATCACAGTAAGAGTTTTCCAGTAAGAAATAAAAATGCAACCTCATGTGCACTCAATGAAGCTGTGTGACGCTGTGTGAGAGCCCTGGAGAGCCTCTTCAGACCCCGAGCACAAGTGCAAAGAGAGGCGGTCTGAGGCTGGATAATAGCAGAGAGAGAGAGAGAGGGACAGCATCCTCTGCTTTGTCACACTGAATGAAAATCAGCCCAGTGATGGTGGGACATCACTTTCATTAGTCTCGGTGGCACAGTCACAGCAATGAAAACGGTTCCAATGTTAAGCTTTAATACGAGATTTAAATAATGAAGCAGCAGTTATACAAAGACTAATATGTATGTCATCTAATATGTAAAAATAAATGTCAAAATCACCAGAAAATTTCACTCAGAATAAATAAAACAATTAAAATATCAGCATCTCTACTAAGTTTGAATCTAAGTTTGAGGTAGAAGCTGCTCCAGAGGAGGGGAAAAGAAAACTTAAGCGTAGCGTTCGGGCAGCTCAGCCGACCTCAGCACCAGTCCACATCAGCTGTTGGCTCAGCTGATTCCCTGCTACACATCCAACTGTTAAATCTCATATTGTGCATGCTATTCTAGCACTCCCCACATTTGTGCATCTGCAAGCCACTTTGCAACCCACCTCCATCCCAGCTCCTCCTGTTCATGATAGTTTGGAGTTAATCAATGTCTCACCTGTCGTCATGGATACCTGTTCATCCATGTTCTAATCTGAAAATAATTATTTGCTTAATTTTCATTTATGATAGTTTACTCTATTACTGTCATATTCATAATAAAAAACCTTTAATTCAATTCCATTCAATTTTATTTATATAGCGCCAAATCACAACAACAGTCGCCTCAAGGCGCTTTATATTTTAGGGTAAAGACCCTACAATATTAGACAGAAAACCCCAACAATCAGACGACCCCCTATGAGCAAGCACTTGGCAACAGTGGGAAGGAAAAACTCCCTTTTAACAGGAAGAAACCTCCGGCAGAACCAGGCTCAGGGAGGGGCAGCCATCTGCCGCGACCGGTTGGGGTATCATGGTATCATACCCATCTTAGTTCATGAGCTATACACAGCTCAGTTTCATCTAAAAGTGAAACCATTGCATAACAATGTATAGAAAACACCTTTTCTTTTAGTGTAAAGAAGTACAAGTACATTTGAATATGATTCATTTACCAGACCCCCAGAAACACCTGTTGAGGTAATGATGACAAAGGACTGTCAGAGTTTGATAATCTGTTTACATGTGGTTCATCAGCTAGTTCACCTTACGAGCTAAATGCATGGAAGAAGATTTAGCAGAGGATTAGAAATCAGCTTGCGCTGTGGCTCAGACGGTGAACGGAGGCCTCAAATTAACACATTATAACTGGTTAATGTGACTGAGCATTGCAGACAAATGCACTAAGTGCACAGAGGATAAAAGAGCACTGTTTCACTGTGTTTGGCAATGCAGAAAGATTAAAACATTTTTGGAAGAGGCTACAGTGATTTCAAAATAAAGTCCAGCAGACCCAAAGCTATTTGTTCTTGGCTTGTATCCATACAGACACAAATATAACCAATGAACCCGAGTTTTTTAAAATGCCAAAGCTAAAAGCCCTGTGCTGGGAGTAGAAAAATCTCATAGACCAAATATTACAGGATATGACAAATAATGTCAAACATTACAACAGAAAAAAGCGTAATTTTTACTGAAGGACCAACACAGGGTGTTTGAAAACAAAGTCATTTGGATTAGCTGTTTGTTGTGAACCATGCAGTTTTTATTTTGTGCTATTCTCTAAATTGAGAAAAAACTTTTTTTTCTTTGACAACTCTGAACATTGTCTTTGCCTCACTTGCCCTTACTTTTCCCCAAAGAAGTCTTTTTCTTTTAGATGATGTGGACTGCTGTGTGTTGAGTTGGAAGAGGAGATTGTTGTGTTTTTTTTATTGGTTTCTTTCTGTTTGTGCCATTACTGTTACTGATGTTCCTAGAAAAGTACATTCTGAAATGTTCACATTTAATGAGCCATCCATTTAAATTACAGATGATGAACAGCCTCAGATTTAGTCAGTCTACTGTCACCACAAAGAAACACGTCGGCGCTTATAACAGTGTGGTATGACAGCCCGGAGGTAACGTCTTTTAGCAATAAGTAAGCCGGAAAGCTCAGAATGATTCAGACCTCTGGATGGAAGACCACTGCCAGGACATGATCCACTCTACAGTTTATGTCATGACAGTGGGCATTTTGCCTTTATTCAGGACAGGACAGTAGAGGAGACAAGAAAAGGTGGGAAGACACACAGGAAACTGCCCAGGGCGGACTCAAACCCGGGACTCTGGAGTAGCCTCCTGGCATATGGGTCGCCTACTCAACCTGTGAGCTGTACCAGCATCCCAGAACAATATGTTTTAAGTACACAACTAAAAACTCTGTCATGATTCAGAGGAAAAACTCTTGAATGGACCATACTTCTATTGTCCATTCATTGTCTCATTGTCTATTGTACATAAAGTGTCCTTTATGTAAACTTATGGCTAAACAGAAAATGCTGCAGTGAAGTGGCAGAAAAACCAGCAAACTAAACCAAATCCAGAGCAACCAAAAGCATGAATCCAGAACTAAATACTAATACACAGCAGGATGAGAAGGATAATAAGGAACAGATACAAAACAAAAATAAACAAAGACCATAACAGAAACCCTTATCCTTAACAATGACGATAATGTATTTGTAGCTCACTTAGTGAGCTATATAATCAGTGATTCCACTAACACCTCAGATATATTGTATGTTTCAGCCACTGGTATCCTGCAGCTTGCAATGCTGCACATGGAGACCAGAAGCTGATTGGACAGCTCATCTTACTGACACGCCACTGTGGACGTGACCATCAGCTCAGTGTGTAAAATGTGTGAGTGGAGAGCAGGTGTTTGTGTTGTTGAGCACGCACCGCCTCCTGCTCTCAGCACGCCTCTGTTGTGTTGTGCTGTGTTGTGTTGTGTTGTACTGTGTTGTGTTGGTATCCGTGCAGGAAAGCGGAGCAGTGCATCCGCAAATTAAGGTCTAGACAGACAAACATTTCAGTGAAGCGTTGCTAATTCTTCGGCTGCTGCGTCGCAACCAAACGCCCCGGGGTTTGGTGGTGGAGTCTCACTGCAAGAAATGTGGATTTTACAGAGTTGTCCTGAATTCAGACTGAACCTTTGAACCCTGCAATGTGTCTGTGCTGCTCAAAGGTCTGATTCCTCTAATGAACACACAAAGAGCTCTTTTTGAACAATAAATATATATATATATATATACAGCTCCAGAAAAAATTAAGACAGCACTCCAAAATTATCAGTTTTTCTGATTTTGCTATTTATAGGTATATGTTTGAGTAAAATGAACATTTTTGTTTTATTCTATAAACTACTGACAACATAACTCCCAAATTCCAAATACAAATATTTTCATTTAGAGCATTTATTTGAAAAAAATGGTCAAAATACCAAAAAAGGTCCAGTGTTTTCAGACCTCAAATAATGCAAAAAAAAACAAGTTCATATTCATTGTTAAACAACACATTACTAATGTTTTAACTTAGGAAGTGTTCAGAAATCAATATTTGGTGGAATAACCCTGATTTGCAATCACAGCTTTCATGCGTCTTGGCATGCTCTCCACCAGTCTTTCACATTGCTGTTGGGTGACTTTATGCCATTCCTGGTGCAAGAATTCAAGCAGCTCAGCTTTGTTTGATGGCTTGTGACCATCCATCTTCCTCTTGAT
>VUQI01034605.1:3977-26104 GCA_015106735.1 Paratilapia polleni
CCATGTTCCTAACGGGTGTAACCCGTGTTGCTACAGTGTTTAAACAGCAGCAGCTCACAATGAAGGAGCACTGACTGGAATGCAGACCGACATTCAGTTTAAGTTTAAAACATCCATTCATTTAAGCCTCTCTTCCCCTCAGCTGATGTTTCTCCTCACGCAGAGGCTGAGCCTTTCCAAAAATCATCTCCACACGCATAAATTACAATGCTAAGTTTGCACTTGAGTAACTTTCACTGTAAGCAAACATTTTGCATGTGAATGACCAAACTGGCAACAACAGATTTTGTCAGTGACCTGAATTTAAGTGCGTCTTTTCAGATAAAACTTATACCCGAAGATGCCCAGATATACACTTAATAGTTAATACCTGGGTGACCCATCCAAATTAACTGCACCCCAAGTTTATTTGGTAACCAGGCCAGTGTTTCCTATACCTTGATGTGTTTGCGGCAGCCTGGCATAATTTCAACGTGTTTTTTTTTTCTTGTTAAATTGTTATTTCACTGCAGACCACGTCAAATTTGCTCTTCGCTTTCTTGCCCCACTTTCACTCTCTCTTTCACACATGCACACTGACATGAGATCCATCTGAATAACTCTCACCGTCCACGCAGAATAAAGACATGATCATGCGCATGAGGAAGGGTTGTTGTTGGCTTCACCCAGGAGAAAAATAGCAGTCCAAAGCAAAGACCTAGTTAAGAAATCACAACCAGGAAAGCTGAACAGTCCAACCAGTGAGCTTATCTATTCAGTTCATTTGTTTCAAATATTTTGAGGCTTCAGCCCGTGCTGCAGTGGCAGCTGAAAGTGCAGGTAGAGCTGAAAAGGTGTCCTGCAGTTAACGAAGAGAGGTGAAGGGGCAGCAGACTCCTGTTAACCTGTCCTCTGGTGTTGATACATTTATCATTTGGCCTTATTTTTGACTTTGACTTGATTGCTTTGGGCTCACAAACATTAAACAGAAATCTATAAATCTCTCAGTCCTGCTGCAAAGGGTGCAACAGGTTGACAGACATGCAGTCTCATGGATGGCAGCTCACTGAAGGGTACACACTGCATATTCAACAGCAGAAGGCCACTGTGTCCACCGAAACCTCCAGGCAAATACCGCTGCGGACTAGACTAGCTTGGCCTGCCCTCCAAGATAGTTTCACTTCTTGAATGCAACCTTTGCTGAGCAACTATGCAAAACAAGAAAAACTGCTACCGACAGTCAGCTTTCATACTTCAAGTCTTAAATGTCTAAGGGTTGGTTAGGGATCAAGATGGGTTAACAACACTGAGATAATGGCAAATAGGAGGCTTATTGGAGAGGTGAATTAGACTAGTACTTTAATGTGCTTTGTTTTTGTTTGCTGAAAACTGCTTAATAAACACAGAGCAATTAATAGGAAATGTACTGCTGACCCATTTCAGCTCAAGTGGCTTCAAGATTTAAATGTCAGTCACTTTCAGCAGCTGCTCCAGAGCAGGGAGAGGCAGGCATCAGCTTTAGGTGCATCAGTGGGAACTTACACACACACAAACTACACACAAAAGAATAAAATAAACACAGCAACAATGCTTCCACTTCCCACATCTCAGGCTAATACCACATCAGTGTCACATGGTGCACCCAAAAAAAAAAAAAAAGAAAATCTGACAGGATGACTTCTCTTTTCTGTTGAGTATGTGGTGTCATTAGAAGGAACTCATGTAGAGAACAGCCACGGACAAAACATGGCAGAAAGAAACAGTCACATTAAAATGGTTAGTTTGTGATCCATTCAGGTGTTTATGGCTCTGCAATTAATGACAACAGTGACATCTTCTCTATCAAACCTGTTAAGCTGGATGTACACTGTAATTTTGAGCTTTACCAACATGAATAAATGATGACAATAACTTAGTTCAAATGGCTCCAAATTGGCAGTCCTATAACTTAACTATCTTGCAGTCAATACTAGCCTAAATTCAGTCAAAACTGAGCACACTAATAAAGTTAAACACTGGCCAAACAAATATTTCCTGTGTACTTTAGGAGCTATATGAAACCGTTAATCATGTTTTTCTCATTAATCGAATCATGTTTTAAATGTTGCTGAAATGTGCAGCACTTTGCACTGTGTATAATGCTGCAAACACACACAGTGTCACATTAGCTTGCAGAGTTTGGCTAACCTTAGCAGTGCTAGCAGCAGCAGCAGCTAGCATCCACACCCTGGTGCAGAATGTGGTTACACCTGACTTTGGTTGCTTGGTTATATTACCGTTGTTTCTGACACAGGACCGATAACTGCTGTTGTACATTAATAAAATTTTCTGATAATACATGTAAACGCTGTCTGTGTGCGTTTGTTTCTTTGTCCGCCAACTCCTCCTGCACAATCAGGAGTTAAGCACACAGGTACATCTTACCCCCTGAAGGTTCTTAGATATTATGATGTCATCATGTTACCTAGCAACCACCTAGCAAAGGGCTAAAATGACCCCTTTTTTAGGATTTATGCATCTATAACGCCTTATAAAAGCATTGTATCATTTTTAATCACACGACAATAACATCTAATTTATTATCCATAAAACTTCAGTTACGCATGATACATCAAGGCGCCATCAGGTTGCCTGACAACCACCTAGCAACAGGCCTAAAATGACCCATTTTTTGTATGTATGCACTTACAACACCTTGTAGAAGCATCACACCATTTTAATTTAACACCCAACAACACTAACAAACCTAACAATGCAGCAGCATGGGTATGTACTAGTAAGAATAATATATTTAACCTGCTAGTATTTCTGGCACTGACTAGCAAGGGCACCAATGTTTAAATGTCTAGTCACGCACATCCCCAATTCAGACAGGGTCAGAAATTCTAAATTACCATCTCACAGTGGACCTGCTGCTACAGCTTACTTCAACTAACCATCCAATAAGAACGCAACATTAACTGATGCACTGATCAAGATGACACTTGCTCATTGTGAGAATTATAAAAAAACATTTAAAAAAAGGCAATATATGGAGGTAATAATTCCAGTTCAAGCAGCAGAAACTTTGTTTGTATGATGCATCCTCTGGCCATTATCATGACCTTGCACTTGAGGATGCAGAATGGCCATGTATCATATCCTGTGATTCAGGAGATCACTGTGCAGTCTACATGCATCGAACTTAAAAGTCATACTCCACATTTATCTGATTCGTGTTGCACAGTGTAGCCAGTAATAAACATAACACTGCTGAAGTCTCATGACAAAACCTTCTGCAGGTTTTTTCTGCATACACAAAAAATTTGGAAACAACGTTTTGGCCTTACAAACAAAAATCACCAACTGTGATAAAGACACTTATAACAAGTATTTTTTATTTTTACATGGTGTTTAAATTTACTCAAGCTTAAAGTACATATTTATTAAATTGTCAAAAATAACAGAAATAGGTAGACTTTATGTCTTGAATATATGTGGACAAATTGTGCTTATGGGTGCAGTCACCCCCTCAAAAGTCTGGTTATAGTCTGGAAAAACCCTGCTCTGAGACGAGATATTTGCCATGTTTTTGCCCATGTGGGGTTTATTAGAAATAAGATTAGATTACCCTGTATTAGAATACTTGGTGCAAATATCCATTAGGCTGTTGTGGAAGTTGAATGTGTTTAAATTTAAACTTTAAACTTAAATGGTTAAAATAATCCAGGCAGGGTTATAATCTACAGAGGGAGGGGGAGGTAGAGTAGTAGGTATACAAGTAAAGTCCAGTTTACACACTAACTGTTGTCAGTGATACTGTTAGGCTTGCAGCAATCCAAGATTCACTTGATCGACTTAATGACAGCCTACTGCAGTGACCATCTCTGCAATGGTCACGATGGGACAGCAAACAGTATCTCTTACAGAAAGGAGCACTGAAATGCGAACTGTGTTTTATTTTAAACGTTATTTTTCAGGGGGCGATGGAAAAATCTAGTGTGCATAACAGGAGGAGTGGAGGGGGGGCTTATTTCAACAGATGACGTTACGTTATATGGCCTAACTCCAACGCTGCCTGCGAGTACACACTACCACAAACGCTAGCTAGCTAACACGAGGTCTTGTAACTTACTCGTTTGTGTTTTTTTATGTTCAACATACGCCACGTGTTTTACGTGTAAGCGTGTTGTTATATTAAAAGAAGGGGAAATTGGGTGGTTTAATCATTAATAATGCATGCAGTTACTCCCTAAGCTCTGATGATGTTTCTTTAAAGATGTCTCACTTGAAGCTAACTTACGATTTAAATCTAACAAGTTAGCTTGTGGGGACAGTTTAGCTGTTTGGGCTTCATGTCCAAACTAAATGTTAGCTTCAGTCACGTGGTGTCAAGCTGCAGGGTATCCAACTTGTGTTGGTAAGTTAGCAAGCCAAGCTAACTGCAACTTCTGTGAGTTGACAACAGGTTGCAGTGGACTGACTTAACTTCCTAAAGTAGCACAAACTTCGACACTTCAATAAGCCGTCGTGTCTTATGTCAACCACGTCTTTTCTGGTTGTTTTCATAGTTTTATCACTGAGTAAATGCGTTTTCTGCTCTCTGTAAACTCTAATCTGTCCGCTCAGCTATGCCGTCTCGGCTATTTAATGTTAGCTTGCCAGCTCGTAGTGAGCATAAGGAGTGTTTATAGTTTAGGATCTAGGATGCCCCGACCGAAGTCCTGCTCTGCTCCGCGTGCAAACACTCTTGTTTTTGCGGTGCGAAAGCGTCTCTCATGTGTTTACCTGTCGGACCCGGCGTATCGTGTCTGCGAAGTCATCTTTCGTTCCGGGCTGAGCCACCGAGGCCTGTCCCTGAACCAGCTCCGCCATCATCATCATCCGCCTCGGCAGCTGAGAGCCGCACTTAAAAAAAAAAACGAAAAAAAAAAAAACAGCACACGTGCCAAGCTAAAGCACCGCGAGCCAGATGATCTCGCGAGTTGACCGTAGAACACATATGACATATAGGACATGGGTAAGAAACACACATTCATTACAACTAAACACGATATTTTCCCCCAACACACAAATATATGTATCTATATTATATTAAATAATATCTATTTAGCTAAGTCATATTATTTAGTGTAGTTTTTTAGTCAGTCAATTAGTCAAAAAATACCTGTCACAGTTTTCACAGAGGCCAAAGAAAAGTGGGGCACGGGAAAAGTGGCTTAGAAAATAGTGGGCATGATTTTCAGGCTGCAGCCCTGTTTGCTATTCCATATTTATTATGTAAAAAATGGTGCTGCACAAGAATTAAAATATAATTTTGTGTTGGATAATTGTTTTGCAAAGTGGAAAAAAGTATTTAGACTTTTTACTTAAGTTAGAATTCCAATACTTAAGGAGCTTAATAGTGCACGAGTTGTATAATCAAAAATGTATTTAAAGTTCCTAAAAGTAAGTGCACTTATTATGTAGAATCATATACACTACTATATATGTATTATTGGATCATAATTATTTATCCATTGATGTGGATATCTCTTTGATGTTCCAGCTGTTGATGATTTTAGTTACTTATATATTGCTCGGTTGCTTTATCTGTAATAATGTAATTAATCTGCAAAATAATAAGAAACTAGAGGTTTAAAATAAATGGTATTCAGTAAAAAGTTTAATATTTGCATCCAAAATATAGTGGAATAAAAGCAGAAAGTAGCATAACATAGAAATACTTAAATTAAGTACAAGTACATTAAACCTGTACTTCAGTAAAGTACTCGAGGAAATTTACTCATTTACATTCGACTGGTTCCTATCCATGCTCTCATCCAATGATGTTGGACATTATAAGATTACCAGTACAAACACATAAAACCCCCTTAGGTATAAAGAAATACAATTCAGCTTAACAAGCTGAATCCAAATTTTCAAAAGCAGTTTAATTAAAAGCCAAACATTAAAACACTTTTGACTGCAAAATTTATAGAGTGCAGATTGATTAGCAGTGAGTATATGGAAATATGCTGGCTACTGGAGTTACACACCTCTGCATATGTAAAATCCTGGCCTGATTCATATATACAGTAATTACAATTATACTACACTGTATGAATTGTCCACATTTAAACGTTGTGACTGAAATATTGTTGTTTTTAAAAAAAACAACAAAAAAAAAGATCATAGCAAAATAGCAAATTTTAATTACACACATAATAACTTTATTTCTTTTCTTTTATTACAGTTTAACGTACACTTTGCAGCGTCCTCTACTGAGGCACATATGTTTCAGTCAGATTGTTGCTATTTATAGTCCCATTTCACTCTTTGACAGAATGAAAAAAAAAAATCCCGTCTCATTCACCAAAATGAAAATCTGCACATGTGGAAACATCTATATTGTTACACATCTGGAAAATGCCAGCAGCCAGACAGAAGAGTAAAATTGCTGCAAATTTCCAAAATGTTTATGCAAAACAGTTCCTTCTCCATAAATTGTATCCAAACCTCAGCAAAGTTGACCACTGAGGACTAAAATTAATATGAGGTCCAGTGGAGCAGACACAGTTCAGAGTTTTTGGAGTTTCTGGTTGTCTGATGAGGATTTTCTTCAAATCTAATCAAGTCTAAAGGTATGTGCTGGATCTTAAACACTTAAATATGTTTTTCTCTCATATGTAGCAAGTTCATGCAGCTGCTCCGATGTTACTGATGTTACTACATATATCAGTTTCCTTTCCTCATCAGCCCCTGGGCATGTTATCACTTCCAAAAAAGAAGCAGAGAAATTAACTGGCAGCTGAGTGCTGTTCCCAGACCAGCACCACTAAATGAAGACCTCCAGTCTAGCATGACTGAAGTCTGATCTGGGCGACTAACATATTGCAACCATGTGCTGTGCTGCCAATGTATTCAAACCCGGAGGTGGCTGGGAAATCAAAGACAAACTCAGGTGGTTTTCTTCATATACAGCCAGATGAGGCATACATGAGAATAGACTCAAGTACAAAGACACACACATAGATACACACATAGGCTGTTTGTATAAATTCAGCCCCCATCTGGTCAAATAGTCTAGCAGTAAGTAAAGGCAGTTAAGGCAGGTGTGGGTCTCTGGAGTGCTGCCAATCAAGCAGTGGGAACTGACCAAGTGTGTGTTTATGCGTGTGGAGCTGTAGTTACCGTAGCAGGCTGATCAAGTGTCTCACACACGCACACACGCACACACACACACACACACACACACACACACACACACACACAGCTTCCTCCCCGTCATTGTCTGGCAGAGAATAGATGCTTCTTCCCAGGGTTCACTGTGGTAAAACTGTTGGGCCACTTGCCAGCTGAGTGCATTTGAGCACAAACTCAGCAAAGCTTTTGGTCTCTCAAGAATAAAAAAGCCTGAAAAAAAAATCATCAACTGGAGCTGAGTAATTGATCTTTTTTCCTTTTCATTTTCATTTCAATGAAGTCAAAATTTGATGTTTTTGTGGTCGGGCAAGTGGAACGCATGCCGAGCTGGACAACTGAGCATTTAGAAAAAGGAGCATCAATATTGGCACACTTACTCTGTTTGACTACCGAGCTTTTACCTCCTCCTCTTTTCTCTTCAATCGCAAAAGAACAGGCAATATGAGACTGTAATTGCTTTATAATTGCCATAGTTCTGCTATGGGCATAAATTTCTAAAGGCAGGATACAAGAAACGGTTTAGAGTTTCATCCAGAAGTCTCAGAGGTATCCCAGCACGGCTTTCATTCAGGACTACAATGTTCATGCACCAGGAAGCAGTGAATAAACCTTGGCTCTGAAACATTAATGATTTTCATACCTGAAAATGGGAGCCACATCTTTTGAATTATTTCCAAAAACATTTCCCAAAATAGCTGTTCTTAAATTTCAAATGTATTTAACATGTAGCTGTTATTTTGTATTATCCATATCATGCATGTATTCTAATTTTGGTGATCTCATAATTTTTGCATGTTGTATAATCCATTTGTTTCAGTTTTTCATTCCCTATAAGAAGTTAATATAATATATTATAAATATAATAACCCCAAACATTTCCATTCTTTATTCTGTTTAGCGGGGTTGTCAGTCTCACTTTAGTTCATCAGCCGTATCAACACATTGCATAACATGAAAAAAAAACGGTCTCAATTTATACTTACTTTAATAGGTGCAAAGAAGTAAAAGTACATCGTAAAAACATTTTTAAATTTTATGAGCCATCAATTTAAATAATTCCACTTTCAACAATATGTCTTATTTTTTTGCACATTTAGTGAATCTGCTGTTATTTCATGTACATTACATTTACAGATCACATATAGTTTCTGTACCTAAACAGCAATCGTATTCAAACAAAACATCTGGTTCTAAAAATACTTGAAAATTTCCACAAATTTTCTCTCCTGGGTAGTAATACTCACATTGCATTACCACACCAGGAACTGCAATGCATTTTATGATAAAAATGTATAATGAGTGACTTCATTGCAATTTTCTCACATTGCAAAGCCAGTGGGTGGAATATGGCCCCCCCCGGGCTGCATGTTTGACACCCCTGTTGTACAATTTTAAAATCTGGGGCCAACTTTACTCACAGTGCAACTTAACTGCTGGCAGATGGGTACAAATTTTGTCAGTGTGAAGCATGTGGGGCTCATTTTTTTTTTTTTTTTTAAACCTATAGTCTACAGACTCAGACAATGCTGACTCATGTCACTTGGAGCCACAACTGTTTTGAATAAGCAACTTTTTTTTAACATGTGCATTTCTAATTATACGACCCATGAAAAATGCTGCGTCCACCTTTATGCAGTCTGTAGAAACATGCTTTATAAATGCAGCTGGAAAGCAAAGTTATTAACAGTTATGGTGACTATTTGCCTAACCACAGACCTTATCCTAACCTTAAACCAAGTCTTCATACTAAATATTAATGATTCACTTACTATGTAATATAACGTAGTCTAGCTGCACTTATACAGTTATTTTTAAGCAGGTGTGTGTCTCACTCGTGGTTTTGGGGTGAGGTGCAGTGTTTCTGCAAAAAATTCACAGTTATTGCTATTTTTTGGTGTGTTCATAATTTGCAAGATTTTGTCATTGGTCACCACAAAAAGCACTGGTTTCATGCTGGCCATTTTAAACATGTGCATGTGCTTCATCAGTGTTCCTCTTACATTACTGCCAAATGATGGCACTTCTTTGCAGCACAGACATTGTAAAGTAAACTGCAAAGCACGTCTGCAGCTAGCTGCTCTCCAAAAATTTAATAAAAACAGTTAATACCAGTTTTACTTGTTCATTGTTTTCTCTTGGTCTTATAAGTTATATAAGTATATCATAGTTTCATAGTTGACTTTGCATGCTTTGCCAGCTGTGTATTTCTTTCATCCTAGATTCCTATAGAAATGACCACACTGGGCTGCTGTATATTGTATTCTGGCTCCTATTTAAGCCGATCACTTAACTTCATCTCGAAATTAGGTGCAGCATTCAGCAAGTAGACGGTGTGATATAATTGCACTCATTAAGCAAACAGAACACTTCTTCATATTGCTGTTTGTCTTTTATTTTTACTTGTATTGTTGTTTACCATCGCTAACTATTAACTGGATTTCCTGTTCATCATAGGTACTGCTGCCTGATGCTGTGCTTTCTGTTCTATTGTAGCCTACTGAAGGTCAAAACCAAAATTTGCTCACCTCAGAAGTTTGTCTCTCATTTTCATCTTCATCTGCTCATCATGAATTCGAAATCTAAATTTTGGTAAATTAGGCTACTGAATCAAATCAGCAATTTTTCCTATTTAGGAAAAACAACATGTTTGTCATTGCCCACCCTATAATCCAATATATCCAATATATTCTAACTCCTCAGGTTTAAGTTGTGTTTATTTACCTTGAAATGTGATGAAAAACTATATAGAGCTTTGACCACAGCATTACAGTCAAATTATAGGAGATCTACCATCATCATAAAAAATACAGACTGAACGAACAATATGAGAGACAAAAAGTGAATTCACTACCAAAAATGTTTAAAAAAAAACCAGAAAACCGGAGTATAATGCTGACTGAAAGAGTATATGAGGACAAACAAAGAAAGTCTCTGACAGGTAACATGGTGTCTTGAAAGAGAAGATTGACAGATGAATAGGATAAACAGACCAGCTTTGCCCAATAATAGGAGAAACACACTTTTTACCTCCTTGTTTTTACCTCTTTTCCATTTTACTTTGCAGCCCCCTCCTCCCACCACAAGCCACTTTGCTTTGATTCAGCTCTGTATCTGTATTTTAAATGACTCAATTACATGGGATCCCGCAGTGAAAATTACGGATGTTTTCCACTATTTCTCTCCACTGGGACACCATGACCCCTCCTCGGCTCCAATAACCCCCCCTTCTCTTCTTTTCTCCATCCCTCTCTCCTGGCCTCTCTCTCCACCTGTCCTATTTTCCTCCTCTCCCACAGTTGCCCATTTTTCTTGATAAACATTCGTTTTCGGTGTCTATCGGAGACTGAGAGGAAATAATAGCTAAATGGTCTTGTTTGTGAGCTCTCTGCACACTGAGCTGACAAAGAGTGTTTTGCAGGTAATTCTTCTGCTGTCACCACAAAACAAGCCACTGAAAAGAGTTTCATAAGGCTGACACGAGGCGTCGTTCAAAGCCAAACACCAGGCATGACAGAAATAAAAGCATATCAGCAGGCAGAGCTGCAGAAATGGACTGGATGTTTTTTTATTCACCCAAAGCAAAGCAGGGTTGCAATTCTTTTCGGCACTTTAAACCCACAGCTTATGGGGCCCCGAGGCATTTTAAAAGTGGAACCGAGCGTTGATGTCCTCTGTTGGTGTTGAATCTACTTTCACGATAAAACCCTCACCTACTGCTGTGTTGCTCATACTCACTGAGGTGCAAAGTATCACGTAATGCTCAACCAAGGCATACAGCTGGATCAGCTTTGAGGTGGCAGCACGTCCACAAGTCCTGCAAAGCAAAACAAGTGTTCCTCATTTCATGCATACAAAGGCACATAAATCTTCCAGGGCTGTCCAAAAGACACTTACCATGCATAATTTATCACCATCTTGTAACTTTTGGGATCCATAACAGATTTTCACAACTGTTTACATGCTTTTCTTCATATTTTGCAAAACTTGTCACACAGATTTCTTATACAGCACAGCAATACAGTTAGTAATCTCATATCAAAACCAAAACACTGTAAATATCTAATCAGCCAATCACATGGCAGCAACTCAGTGCATTTAGGCCTGTACACATGGTCAAGACAACCTGTTGAAGTTCAAACTGAGCACCAGAATAGGGAAGTAAGGTGATTTAAGTGACTTTGAACGCGGCATGGTTGTTGGTGCCAGACGGGCTGGTCTGAGTATTTCAGAAACTGCTGATCTACTGGGATTTTCCCACACAACCATCTCTAGGGTTTACAGAGGATGGTTTGATAAAGAGAAAATATTCAGTGAGTGGCAGTTCTCTGGATGAAAATACCTTATTGGTGCCAGAGGTCAGAGAATTATACAGACTGCTTCAAGCTGATAGGGAGGTAACTCAAATAACCCATCATTACAACCAAAGTATGCAGAAGAGCATCTCTGAATGCACAACAAAAGACCACACTGGGTGCCACTCCTGTCAGCGGAGAACAGAAAACTTAGGCTACAATTCGCATGGGCTCACCAAAATTGGACAACAGAAGGCTGGAAAAATGTTGCCTGGTCTGATGAGTCTCAATTTCTGCTGCAACATTCAGATGGTAGGGTCAGAATTTGGTGTAAACAACATGAATGCATGGATCCACCCTGCCTTGTATCAACATTTCAGGCTGATGGTGACAAAATTTGTCCCTCAACAACTTAAAATGTATCACTTATAATTCAGTAACCTAATAACAAGCTTTACAGTTCAATAATAATGTTATTCTCTTTGAAGTAGATTTAATTCACTATATGTTTTATTAAATTAGTCAAACCTTACAGAATTTAATTTTCACAAGGAAATGCAGTACTGTATGAGTAATTTTTACACTCTTAAACAAAAGGAATTCTTCTAATGCAATATAAAACAGTGTAGTGTAATGTAGTGTACCCTAAATCTTTACATGTAGAGGACAGCTTCAGGATCTAAAGGTCATCTGGGGATGAAATGTGGCACTTTGTGTGTTATGATCAATTTTCAAGATTTTGCATAATGTAGTAAAATTACTGTAATTTTCTCTCATATAAGAGTTCAAATGTAAATGCATCAGTTTTAAAAGATTGCATGTAAATATGCAAAAAGGACTGTGCCCAAAAATTTGGGGGTAGGTGCGATAGAACACACATACATGGGATTTGAAAGATGCAGTCACTCGATGCATTTAGTGTCAAAGCAATGAAAAGAAAGTCAGAGTGAAGTTACTGTGTGAGGAAAAGTGAACTTAAAGGATGCACGTATTCAGTAGTTTAAAAAAATGTTAAGGCGCTGTGACTAAAATGACTACTGAAGCAAAAAATCCTGCAACAGCTTGAACTATAATTTCAGGACATATTTGCAAGGCTCAGTAATGAAGGCCAGTTAAACACCCAACCCAAATAGCCTGCATACCCTGTGGTGTAATTCAGGCACCATCGGAAAACATTGCATTACCATCCATCATAACACACGCCATAACAACCAAATAACCAGCGCCATTAAACATTTACATCATCCAGGGGATTCACTAAGAATGAGGCAGACAAAGCTACCAGCATGCATCTTGAACCTGATAGGCCCCCACATCCAGCAGCAGATCGAAGAACATAAAGAGTGTGTGCCAGCAAACAAACCTCGCCAGTGGACCCCTGGGGAGAGGAGGGGAAAGGAAGAAACACAGGGAGATAAATCTATTGATTTGAGACCAACATGCTGCATTGGTGCTTCCCAGAGGGAGCTGCAGTGAGGGCAGTGTAATGGTGTGTGTGTGTGTGTGTGTGCGTGTGTGTGCGTGTGCGTCTGTTTTTAATAACTTTTATAGGTTTTGATTCAGTGAAAGTATGACAGAAGTTTCAAACCAGATTCAGAGAATAACACAAAGACAGGAGGTTAAATGTCAATCCCATTAATTCATTAGGGTTCTGTGTGGTCAGTCTGCTAAAAAGAAACAGTTTGGGAGAGTTTGTGGGAAATCTGAATGAACTGGTCAAGAAACCTGCAGGTAATTTCATGGTGTGATGCAGATTTCTACATTTAAACACAGATTAAGGAATATATTTTGAATTAAACTGATACTGAATGATCACTATCACTCTCCTATTAAATTTGTAGCTAAAGGACTGGGATTCATTTAGCCTAGCTTAGCACAAGAAGGGGAAACAGGGAGACTAGCTCAGTTCAGCTGTAACAAAATCCACCACAAAATGTACCAATAAACATGTTACATTTTGTTTGCTTAATGTGTGCAAAGATAAAAGTGTAAATTCCTCGGGCTAGGGTGGATTTTGTTACCTCTGGACAGAGCCAGGCTTACTAACTGGCAGATGGTTGTGGCTTTATATTTACCACACAGATGTGAGTCTAACTCTCGGCAAGAAAGCAAATAGGCAAGTTTTTAAAAGTGGCATACAATCCTTATGCTTTCAAAGATGGACATTATCCAAAGTTTGCAAAATGCAGGTCGGCACAGTCATGTATTCAGCTACTTGAGCAATTATACCAGGACTTAATCCGGTATTGAAAAAGGTTATCGATTCTTGTTATGCCCACAGAGCCTGCAGACTCCAGTCAATGTTAGTGAGTCGTGGAGCTACATTTGGTTGTAAGAGGAGACAGGGAAGTCCTCACACTCATTAACCCTTTTAGATGAGCAACATTGAACAGCAGGCAAAATATTTCTATTTTTCCATCAATATTTCATCACCGGCTTAGGACAAACAAAGCCAGGGGCTTTGACCGTAATGGTCCCATCTGTCTATAGATCTTCAGGACATCATGTATGGGTGTCCTTTGACACCAGAAAATAGGCTTCGACATCAAGGTAAAAACACACACACACACACACACACAGGAATCATGGATGTTAGCTAGCCTGGAAGGCTTTATTTTGATGGTTCCTCACAGATGGTCTCTTGATGTTGCAGCAGGAGATCAGGTTTCAGGAGTATGAATGAAGCGCACATCTGAGCTATAAAGACACATCAGTGCTTTCAGACTGGCCTACATAAGTGGCATTTATACCCAATGTGTGAGCCACAGAATTATTCAACTGACTAATACAACAGGTGTCAGAAAATTCTACTCCCATCTCAGTTTATTCAAAGTAATCAGTCTTTGGTTAAAACAGATCCTTCACATTTCACATAGAAAAAAATGAGACAGTTATCCTCATATAAATGCTATTAATACTGTCCTTTTCAATTTAGTTCTACCCCTGAATACATGCAGTATTAATATAAATAATGTATTCATAGTAGTCCCTCAGAATTAGCACTGTGTGCTGTAAATCACTCATTGTTTCTTAGCCGAGAATGACCTCATCATCTTTGCCAAGCCCATAAGCTTTCTACACTAACCTCAGGGGACCAGTCCATTAACCCTTTACTTGCTAAGTAAAGCAGCATTAAGTGAAATGGTACAGCACAAAAAGCAACTAGCAGTTTATTCAGCTATAACTGGATGTTATTAATCCAGGTAGGAATGAAATATAATGTGATGGTGAACAGACAAAAGTGGAAAAAATGTTTTGCTTCTGTTACCCTTCACTGTGTGTATGTGGTACCCTGGAGGCAGGTGAAGGAACAGACGTAGTGGGACAGACATCACAGAGCCGCCATGCGGCTTGGGTTACACACAAACCATAGTGAAGGAGAGCTACTTTGGCCTCTAATTGGTGGTAATTAACGGTCTATGGTCATTGTTCCTGTCTTATTGTGATTGAAGAGGAGAGGTCAGTGAACATGGGATCCCTCTTCACACTGGCAGGTAGATGAGGATTGAATGGAAAAAAGACAGCAGACATTCTCATGTGCTTTGATCTGTTAATTCCTCGACAAATTAATGTCACAATTGATGGGTAAAAACCGGAGGATTTCAAACCTGAAATCAAATCAAAACTGTTTTGAGTTTCAACTTTAATAAATGGATGAAATATTGCAAACTTGTGGAGTAAATAATTATTCTGCCTCCCAAGATACAAAATATGCTAAATTCAAGAACCAAGAAGCATACTGCAACATAACAAGTGAACAATAAATAAATAGAGTCCTGAAAGATATATAGAGTCCATTTTCTGAACTGCTTGTCCAGTTGAGGGTCGCAGGGGGCTGGAGCCTATCCCAGCTGACATAGGGTGAGAGGTGGGGTACACCCTGGACCGGTCACCAGTCTATCAAAGGGTAATAAAGATGATCTCCTTAAAAAGGACTGGGTAGAAGCAACTAACCAACATATAGCATGGGATGGTAAGTTGCAATAAGTGGTTTTATTAGTGGGTAATAATCAACTGTTCAGTCATTATGGAAACAAATTCTGTTTTGCCAGGCTGTGAAAATCAATTCCGGGAAAAATCTGTTGAGGACCCAGACCATGATTCACTTACTGGCATTTTGTAAAACATTTGCAACTGCTGTGTTGATAAATTAGTGTTTTAATCCTGTAATTATGGATAAGTAACATCAACCACTAAGTTTGGACATCAACCAAAGAGATTTTTATATTCTGGAAAAATCAAGAGTTGCTTTTATGTAGCTTATAACTGATCTATAAGTCTGTTGGTAACTTAGAGGCCATTTCCAAAAGGTGTCCTGTTAGATAGCTGCACTAAAGACAGCTACCTCCACCCTTGAATATTTCATTCCCAGCTTTCATTGCCTGCGGGCCCTCTGCACTTTTGCTCAAGAGGTCACGGACTGTGATCTGGAACAATAGTCTCCTTTCTGCATGTGCTGCAGGAGAATGACAAGGAGTGGAAGGCTAGTCGACCTGGACTCCTGAGGAGACACAGTTGCACACAAGTGTCCATTAGGACTCAGTCCTGTCACACCACTGACTTTCATGTCACTCTATTGTTACACAGCTCTCCCCTGAGAGGTAGACACAGTGGGTAATGAGGGGTAATTGGTCTAGGGTCAAGGATGATTAATTCCCTTGGTCAGGTGTGGCCCAGTTTTCATACCTGCTTCGCTGAGCAGGCAGGTAGGGGGGAGGGGATGGCGGATGGGACATGGCATGGTGATAGAGTAAGTATATAGACACACACTGCGGAGTTGTTTATTAGAGAAGTCTGCACTTGAATAAAACTTACATGCATAACCAATC
Organism: Paratilapia polleni; assembly: GCA_015106735.1. Classification (NCBI taxonomy): domain Eukaryota; kingdom Metazoa; phylum Chordata; class Actinopteri; order Cichliformes; family Cichlidae; genus Paratilapia; species Paratilapia polleni. Next base: position 20,242 of record VUQI01034605.1, read on the forward strand.
TTGTAATTCACCCCCCCCACACACACACACACACACGCACACACGCACGTAAGCTATTATATCAGTAAAAATTCCACAGGATCATATCTTTCTCGAAACAAACCTGAAAGGTCACCACAATCCTCCCCCTCCAGCCACTGAGGCCAGATTGAGATTGATAGCTGTCCCCATCCCTCCTGCCACCCCTTCAGCTTGACTGACTAATCTGAATAACTCTCCATCCATCCCTTCATTCTAACTGGGCAATTTTGGACACTGATTATCTTACAACCTGTGTGTGCACGACAGTAAATGCAGGGGCTGGCTCATAATTGGCCAGGCAAAGACTGAGACGCCTGCCGTGTAATTGTGCAGGGGCTGAGTGGCTGCTGCAGGACTGAAAGGGTCCGAGAATTCCTCATTGCCCATTAGACCTGGCGGGGGGTCTCCTGTGCCTGTGGACCCTAATATGAGCCCCACAGCGTACCCACCCAGCACTTTGATATGGGACTGACACCTTTCAATGGTGGGGACAAGGGAGAGACAGAAAAACAGCTATGGTATAGTATGGAGCATTGCAAAATTGTTTTTACATCTAACCATAGCTAAAATCTCAAACACCCAAAGAGGAGAAAGAAAAACCTCCATGTGTTTATGGGATTAAGGAGGTGGAAATACATCATTTGGCGTTTTCATGGTGGTGGTGGAGTGTGCTGTCCAACCAGTGGGTCCACTGGGTTGAGCTCTGTTGACTTCAAAGGCCCTAATGCCTTATGGATTGGCGCGTTGTCATACTGGAAGAGACCATTCCCATCAGGACAGAAATACTTCATCATAGGATAGAGGTGATCACTTAGTGCAGTTACATTTTTCTCTAAGGCAGGCACTCTCAAAGCCAATTGAGAGAGCAAGCATACGGTTGACTGCACATCAAACACTTTTAAGCAGTTTTCTCACATGAACTTTGCACAATTTAATGAGAATCAGGTCTGGTTATTATCCATAGTAGTCCTTTCTCACATGTAGCACACAATAGGAAATAGCCCATTTTGGATGTGTTCACACATCAGTGCACTCCCACGTCGTACTACGAAGCTGGCAGGCTAAAGACCGGCTAATGTCCAATTCACATTTGCGTTCTCACATGTACCTCTGTTGAGTGATTGATAGAAAAGTTCTAGACTGCAGCGCATGTGTTAAAATGGCTTTAGACAACGTCTGTAATGTGGCTGGTTAGAGGTCGGTGATTTATACTGGTAATGGTCTTTAAACCAGCTTTATTTGTCCAGGTCAAGAAGGTTTAATCAACAGGAAAGTTAAAATTGAAGAGAAATGCTCCACACTGCTATATTATAGTTTGACATGAACCTTGATTTAATGAAATGTGCTGTAGTGGACCCTTTCCTTGTTATAGCATGAAATGTTACTGTTACTCTGAGAACCCAGGCTGCAAGGGGACAAATGTCCCCTACAGTATAAGAGGACCAGTGCTTGCCCTCACTGTAGAGGTCAGTGATTCAGCATTTCCTTTAATTGGTCAGCCCCTCTGTATTTAGCACTGCGTCCCCTGTGTATCATTTTGTTTAACTGTGTATTGTGTCATTTACGATAAACAGTTAAAAAAAATGATCAAAATTGATGCAGCAGATCCAGTGATAGCATCTTTTTTATTCCCCCCATTGTTCTTTCTTACAAAAAATGCTTCCCAAATGTGTTTATGGTAATAAGCTATGCAGCCTCGAGCTTTTAGCTTCTTGCCATCATGTGGAGCTGGTTACAGAGATGTAGTAACCTATTTTTTTACTACACACTTTCTGTTTTTTCATGTTTGAACTGCTGAAACCCCACCTACACTGCCTTGGGGACATTACATAACGTCCCTACAGTGCAGACGTTCTCCCTAAGACATGCAAACAGATTAACTTATTCCCATTAAAGTTTTCTTGGTGACTGTTTCAGACTGGTGCTTAACTCAATTTAGTGGTCAGTTTATACAAGTTATTATTTAGTGAGTATGTTCATGTTTCTCCAACCCATCTGGTGAGCTTGACTATTCTCTGTACTGTCCTGTTTAACAGTGCTTCAGGATGAGTTTTAAGCTCTTTGTCGTGGTATCTAAAATTATTTTGCACTCGTTTCTTTCCAGTTTGCAGTTGTTGTTTGTTTTTTTTTGCTTCAAGTTCTTAAGCTCTCTCTTTCTGCTGCCACATCTTGGTTGATTCAGAAAAGCTGTTGTAATGATAACAGGCCATCTAATTAGCATACACACTGTATTTTACTCATCTTCGCAGCGGTACAATTGTAACTATGTTCTTTAATTTTGCCCAGTCCTTCATGTTAAAGATAATTTTATAGACTTTCCTGCCTAAGCTTATAAATTCCCATTTGAGTCTTCTTGTTGAGCCCGTGCTGCTGTCTGTTCACCTATTCATGAATCTTTAGCCATCCAAAAGAGCACACCAATTGTTCAAAAAAGCTGAAATTGAACCTTACAATAGCCCTTCTGCCTCTTTCCTGTGTTCTCTAAGCATGGGGACCCTGTGCTTAGCCGTGAAATATACATATGTATTGCATCCAATTGGTTTTCCTTCCATGTGACTTGTGCCATTTGAGCTCAGAAACGGCCTCATCACTTCCGCTCCAGCGTCTATCAGTGAACCATTATGTTCACTTCTGCATTGCTCCTGCTTCATCTGCATATTGTAAAATATGATACAGTGTCCTCGGGGCAGTGAGTATGATCCCAAGACTTAAACAGGCAGGCATTAAAAAAATACACTGTCTGACAAAGACATGAACTACTCATCCTTTTTATAATGAAATAATAAAAAGTTGAAGAGAAAAAGAAAGACGTTTCATGCCTTTTTATTTGAATACAAACAGTTCACGGTATTGACCTACTGATGCCAAGAATAGAGAAGAATTCTAGGGAATAAAATACTAAGAAACACATATTAAGAGTTCGTCCACAATTCATATTTTAGGAGTAAGTCAAGTCTCCTGTTACATGTGAAATGTGTGGTTCCAGCTATGTAACCATTCAACACTAAGTCTGATGTGCTTTCTATTTTGCAAATACAACACTAGACAATAAGGCATAAGGTAGACACTGGAGGCATGAAGTTTAAAATTTATTAGTATTTAAGACGTGATGGAGAGAGAAAAGGAAGAAAGGAAGGTGGTTCCCAGGACTTCCACCATCTACTGCTTGGTGCTGGACAAACCCTGCAAATGGTGGTGTTCCCTTAACCTGTGGAAGAAAAATAAAGAAGAAAGAAGAATAAGAGGGGTATTTATGAACATGCCTAAGTATGAGCAGCCTTTTAATGGACACTTTTTAAACAGTATTGTAGAGCTGTTGGGAATCATTCTTAGGATTCAAGGGGGGCTAACCTGACAGCATTAATCCTGATGAATCCAGAGGCATCACATGGGTCATAGTCTCCCTGCGCATCCATGCTGAAACAAAAAGAAGCCAAGAAAGAGGCAGGTGAGCCAACAGAGAGCAAAGTTCAAATCTGAGATTGGAGGACAACATAGTTCAAGAGGGACCAAGAACTGAAGGCAAAAGTTGCAGGATACTGTGGTAACAAACTGAAATGTTTGCCATCACTGGCGTGAACATAAAGAGACACTCCTGGGATAACTGGATCATTGATAATCTGCTCTTTTGAAATAATGCTATGATCAATTTTCCTCTGAATGCTCTTCTTTAGCATTGCTTGTCCTGAATGAAGGAAAATCAATACAGGAGGATGAAAACACGCTCACGTATACAAGAACACAAAAGACGCACATAACCCATTTACTAACAATCCCATCATATCAGCTGTGAGCTAAGTGTTGAGATGATTTTGTAATCTGCTGTTTGTCTTCCAGTTTATCCACTTCTGCTGAAAAAGTAGTAAATCTATAACTTGCGGCGGAGCGTGTCCCATGTTGTTGAGGCTGCTTGTTGTGTAGTCATCTCTTCTTAGTGTGTCTCACAAAGAGTGCCCGTGTGCTGTGTAATTACAGTAGTTTCTACCTGCAGTGTTTAATACACTCCCTTACTGAGTCCTCTCCTTCCTGTGACACCCCCAACTCCCGATGTACAGCTTGCACTCATTCTTCAAAAGCACTTAGCAAAAGAGGAAATTGCCAACAAATGATAGGATAAACACTATAAAAAGAAAGGCCGACAACTAAATCATCAACTCTCAATACAAGGCTCCCTACCCGGCACCTGAACACCATTATGAGTGAGTGGCCACAAAGAATACGGCACTTTGTGCGTGCGTGTCTGCAAGCATGTGATTGTGTATTCCTTTAAGAAACCCTGCAGTCTAATTGAGAGCGGAGACTGCTGAGAGCGAGGAGGGTGACATTTCTGTCTCAGATGGGTGCGGCGAAGGGCTGTATTACCACCGTGTTAATGACGCCGTTTACTGTTGCCTGTGGAGAGCCAACAGGATGTCAGTGGGGGTTTCATGCCTAATCTGGTCTGTGTGTGTATGTGTGTGACTGTGGCAGGTTTTCATGTAGTGGCAAATAAGTGTGTATGTGGGTCTGTGGGTGAGATTGCTGCTTCCAGGTATATCACTGTCAGGTACATGCATATGTCAGTGGCACCAAAGAAGTAACTCACTATAAGCTTTTCATCAAAAAATAAAAAAGAAAGTTGTATATTACTGTATATCAACACCATGGGACCTGACTATCTATAAAAATGTGTTGTTAAGTAGTCGTACATATTTTGTAGAGACTGAGAGACAAGTCAACAAGTCTGGCATTATTTTCTTATGTCACAGATACACTCACCAGCCACTCTGTTAGGTACATCTGTTCAATTCCCCATTAATGCAAGTTTCTAATCAGTCAATCACATGGCAGCAACTCAGTGCACTTAGGCATGTTGGCATGGTCATAATGACCTGCTGAAATTCAAACTGAGCATCAGAATGGGGAAGAAAGGTGATTTAAGTGACTTTGAATGTGGCATGGTTGTCTACTGGGATTTTCTCAGAGAAAAAATGTCTGTGAGAAAAAACATCTTGCTGTTGTCAGAGGTCAGAGAAGAATGGCCAGACTGCTTCGAGCTGATAGGAAGGCAACAGTAACTCAAATAACCACTCATTACATCCAAGGCATGCAGAAGAGCATCTCTGAATGCACAGTGTTGAACCCTGTAGCAGATGGGCTACAGCAGCAGAAGACCACACCGACTGTCCCTCCTGTCAGCCAAGAACAGGAAACTGAGGCTACAACTCACATGGGCCCATCAAAATTGGACAACAAAAGATTGGAAAAATGTTGCCTGGTCTGATGAGTCTCAATTTCTGCTGCAACATTTGGGTGGTAGGGTCAGAATTTGGTGTAAACAACAGGGATCCATCCTGTCTTGTATCAACAGTTCAGGCTGCTGGTGGTGGTGTGATGTGGGGGATATTTTCTTGGCACACTTTGGTGCCATTTGAGCATCATTCAAATGCCACAGCCTACCTGAGTATTGTTGCTGACCATGTCCACCCCTTTATGACCACAGTGAACCCATCTTCTGATGGCTGCTTCCAGCAGGATAACGCACCATGTCACAAAGCTCAAATAATCTCAAACTTTCTTGAACATGACAATGAGTACTCAAATGGCCTCCACAGTCTCCAGATCTCAATCCAATAGAGCACCTTTGGGATGTGGAGGAATGGGAGATTCACATCATGGATGTGCAGCTTACAAATCTTCAACAACTGTGTGATGCTATCATGTCAATATGGACCAAAATCTCTGAGGAATGTTTCCAGCACCTTGTTGAATCTGTGCCACGACGAATTAAGGCAGCTCTGAACACAAAGGGGGTCCAACCCAGTACTACAGGTACTTTATTAGGTACAACCCTGTACCTAAT
>VUQI01034606.1:21786-34108 GCA_015106735.1 Paratilapia polleni
TTGCTGCAGATTTGTCAGCTGCACATCCATGATGTAAATCTCCTGTTCCACCACATCCCAAAGGTGCTCTGTTGGATTGAGATCTGGTGACTGTGGAGGCCATTTGAGTACAGTGAACTCTTTGTCATGTTCAAGAAAGCAGTTTGAGATGATCTGAGCTTTGTGACATGGTGTGTTAACCTGCTGGAAGTAGCCATCAGAAGATAGATACACTGTGGTAATAAAGGGATGGACATGGTCAGCAACAATACTAAGGTAGACTGTGGCATTTAAACAATGCTCATTTGGTACTAAGGGGCCCAAAGTGTGCCAAGAAAATATCCCCCACACCATTACACCACCAGCAGCCTGAACTGTTGATACAAGGCAGGATGGATCCATGCTTTCATGTTGTTTACATCAAATTCTGACTCTACCATCTGAATGTCGCAGCAGAAATAGAAAACCATCAGACCAGGCAACGTTTTTCCAGTCTTCTCTTGTCCAATTTTGGTGAGCCTGTGGGAATTTTAGCCTCAGTTTCCTGTTCTTAGCTGACAGAATGGCACCCGGTGTGGTCTTCTGCTGCTGTAGCCCATCTGCTTCAATGTTCAACATGTTGTACATTCAGAGCTGCTCTTCTGCATACCTTGGTTGTAACTAGTGGTTATTCAAGTTACTGTTGACTTCCTATCAGCATGAAGCAGTCTGGCCATTCTCCTCTGACCTCTGAAATCAACAAGGTATTTTCACCCAAAGAACTGCCGCTCACTGGATATTTTCTCTTTTTCTGACCATTCTCTGTAAACCCTAGAGATGGTTGTGTGGAAAAATCCCAGCAGATCAGCAGTTTCTGAAATACTCAGACCAGCTCGTCTGGCACCAACAACCACGCCATGTTCAAAGTCACTTAAATCACCTTTCTTCCCCATTCTGATGCTCAGTTTGAAATTCAGCAGGTCATCTTGACCATGTCTTTCATGAGTTTCTACCATGTGACTGGCTGATTAGATATTTGTGTTGACGAGCAGTTGAACAGGCGTACCTAGTGCCTTCACAGACGTGGAAGTTACCCATGCCATGTGCACTAATGCCCCTCCATATGATCCCAGATGTTGATGATGGCTTTTGAACTGTGCTGAAAACAAGCTGATGGTCCCCATTCTCTTTTGCCTGGAGAACACAGCGTCAGTGATTTTCTGGATTGGTCAGACTAAAGGCTTTTCTACTTCACCTCAGTCCATCTTAAATAAAGCTGAGACCAGAGAAGACGGCAGCATTGTTTGTAGATGCATGAGTTTGAATTTGAAATTTATGGACGCAGGGTTTCTCCTTGTGTACAGAGATTCCTCTGGATTCTCGTAATTTTTTAATGACATTATGTACTGTAGATAATGAAATTACTAAATTCTTTACACTGATAAAAGTTATTCTTTAATTGTTTAACTATTTGAAAAAAACTGGATAATCCATCCATCCATATTTAACATTTATCAAAGTAACACAGGAGTCATTTGACTGCAGAGACTACTGTTTTCATATCAGTTCTATTCAAAAGCCATTTTCATTCATAATATACATGCAATTTCACTTGAGCCAAAATTCATACTGGGAATCACTAGCCAACTCTGACTGTTTAATGTGTTTGCCCTCATGGTATCCAGAGCTGTGCTAACACTCTCCAGACCTTGGTAAGTTCCATGTCACTCTCCCTAACAAATCAATCTCCCAATCACAAGCATTGTTTTTTCAACTTGGCTATAATGTAAGACTCTGGATTTCAGCGTTTACACGGGCCTCAGCCACACAGACAGGCAGCCACACTGTTTGGGCTAACTGTGCTACATCACCAGCATTTGATTATGTTAACATTTGTACAAACAGCCACAGCGAGCTGATAAATAGCAGAGCACATGAATACACAGATTATGTACTGTAGAAATTAGAGGCCAGTTGGTGCTCTATGTCATATGTGGGTTTTTACCACAGTGTGTAGATGCAAGGACACAAAATGTTCAACCTGGTGTGATTCTCCATGGAAACGAATACACCTGAGGCCCAACACCCCCCCCCAAACCATTAAGCGCAAATATGGATGCAGCTGAAAACTTCGTCTTGTTGTAAGCATGCCCTTTGGGAATCACTGCAGCTGTGTGTGCACAGCTCCTTTACAACAAACACCGACAGCTGACAGTGGCCACCAGAGAGCAACTCAGCCGTGTGTGTGTGTGTGTGTGTGTGTGTCTATGTACAGTACATACTATACCTGTGGCTGGTTCGTGGCGTTAAGGATGAGGGCCCACAGGTCTGCCCGGAGCCCAGTGGGGCAGCCCTGCCTGCTGTACTGCTGTGCTGCTGCACTGTCCTGCTCTACAACCACTACACAAGATGGAGACAAAACAGAGAATGGAGGGGGTGCATAACACAGCAGTTTGCCTTCCTTTTTAGGAAAAGGCTAGCCTTTTCCTCACCTGGCTCCATCTTTTTAAATTTTTTTTTCATGTAACACTCAGAAAGAGTGTTACATGAAAAAGCAACACAAAAAGTCTATTTCCCAAAATGTAAGACTTCTCAAAGTAATTCATGAAGTGAAAATGCAACAACAACAAAGTCAGTCTTATTATTCAAACTAAACTAAACAGACAAAATTGACAGCATTAAGAAATCTGTCTTGTTCCCTGGTTAACTGTGACACATTGTTGCTCTCTTCACATTTTTGACATTTGATAGACTAAATGACAGATGAATACAAGAAATAATAATAAGTGATTATAAAAAAAATAATTAGTCATATCCAACAAGCAAGAATTGACATGTTCTTCTTCTACACATGAGGGGTTGGATTTGTATGCAATAAAATAGATCAATGTTCAGTTCAGTGCACTCAGTCTTTGTGATTACTGTTAGTACATCTTAACATTCAGTATTATTATAAGAGTGTTATTGCCACTGTCAATCAAAAACCACGGTTTCACTTTAATGTCAAACTACATTCATGTGAAAAAGAAGTACACACTCTGTCAATTCTAAGGTTTAACATATCAGGACATAATAAAAGCAACATCTGGTCCTTATCAGGTTCTGAAATCATTTAAATACAAGCTCAGATGAGCAACAACTCAATGACATATTACACTGTGTCATTATTTATTTAACAAAAACTAAGCCAAAATGCAGAAGCAGTGTGTGAAAAACTAAGTACACTCCATGGTTCCGTAGCTTGTAGAACCACCTTTAACAGCAATAACTTTAAGTTTTCATTTTCTGTTTGATTTTATCAGTGTCTCACATCGTTGTGGAGGAATTTTGGCCCATTCTTCTTTACGTTGCTTCAGTTCATTGAGGTTTAGAGTAATTAATTTATGCACAGCTCTCTTAAGATTCCCACCACAGCATTTCAGTCAGGTTGAGGTCTGGACTTGGGCCATTGCAACACCTCGATTCTTTTCTTTTTCAGACATCCTGTTGCAGATGAGCTGGTGAGCCTGGGATCAGTATACTGTTGCAATTTCAGATAAATGGCCTCACACTTGACTCTAGAATACTTTGGTATACAGAGGAGTTCATGGTGGACTCAATGACTGTAAGATGCCCAGGTCCTGTGGCTGCAAAACAAGCCAAAATCATCAGCCCTCCACCACCGTGCTGAAGGTTGGTATGAGGTGTTAGTGCTGATATGCTGTGTTTGGTTTTCACCAAATGTGGTGCTGTGCATTAAGGCCAAACATCTCCACTTCTTCTGTCCAAAGGACATTGTTCCAGAAGTCTTGTGGTGAGAGATGTATCGCTTGGGATTTTTTATAGTTTCTCTGAGCATTGCATGGTCTGACCTTGGGGTGAATGTGCTGGAATTTCATTCCTGGGAAGATTGGCAGATGTCTTGAATGTTTTCCACTTATGAAAAATCTTTCTCCCTGTAGAATGATGAACTTCAAATTGTTTAGAAATGGCGTTATAACCCTTCCCAGATTGATGGGCAGCAACAGTTGTGTCTCTAAGATAATGGCTGATGTCTTTCCTCCTTGGCATTGTGTTAACATACACCTGAATACTCCAGACCAGCAAACTGCTAAAACTTCTGCTTTAATAAAGGTGTTCACACTCAGTGATGATCAATTAATCAAGTGCATTTCATTATCAGCACCTGGCTGCTACTTCCTCTCTGAATTCCTGTGGAAAAAGTAAAGGTGGACTTAGTTTTTCACACACTGCTTCTGCATTTTGGCTTAGCTTTTGTTAAATAAATAATGACACAGTGTAATATGTGATGTTTTGCTGTTCATCTGAGGGTATATTTAAATGTTAAGACCTGCTAAGGACCAGATCCTTTTTTATTATGCCGTGATACCTAAAAATTGAATTGAAAATAGAATTGAAAGAGTATGTACTTCTTTTTCACATGACTATATAAACAGTAGACTAGAGGAACAACAAATGTATGTATCATGTAGATAATAAGAAGCCTTTATTTGTTGCCCACAGAATAAAAAAAATGTATATGAAGATATTCAAGCACACTTGTCAAAATGGTACAGAGTAAACTCAGTCAGATGTGAAAGTGAACACCTGCATGATAACAAGCAGGCAGTTAAAGTCTGTTCAGAGCTTTGTTTTCCCTCAAGAACACCTAGAAAGCTCTAAAATAAAATATTTTAATGTGGGTTCTGCAATATAAGCCATGGAGAGTAGCACAAAAATGTCGATTAAAAACCATGATGCTGATTACTCTACAGGAGTCTGAGCGTGGAGAGACATTTTCCCTCTGAAAATGTATAAACATCAAAAATCATAACACAGACGTTCCGTTAATTATTGCATAACTTTCCAAAAAACACTCAGGCACATGCTGGAAACACACTCTTCAACTTCCCCGTTCTGCCCTAAATCTCTGTTGTGACAGGAGCCGAAAACACACAGCCCTTGACTTAAGGTGCTGGCCAGTCATAACATAAACCAACACACTCCTTGCCCCCTAAATTTCCTGTTTGAGTGCACTTATTACTTTCCCTGGAATACAATTTGCAGCTTAGGCGCAGACACACAGCCAACCAAGGGTGAAATAGTGTGCAAATAAAATACAGCCTGTGTCCATAATATAGGTGGTGTTTTTTTTTACACAGAGCAATGACTTAACAGTTAAAGTGCTCCTCTTACTGATTTTACACCACCTGAGAGGGTGAAGAGGAGCATTCATTAATGACAGAAGCTGACGTCAGCTTAATGAATGCTCCTCCTGCTTCTGTTCAGAGGTGGTGGTCACTGACCGAGTCACACAGATGCTTCCAAGTAGTTTCTCTGCACTACACTTTCTGACTTGTTACACTGGTGCCTATTTTGGGGTTTTATAAATGGATCACAATGAATATAATTAGATTATTTTTGAAAAGATTTCCAGAAAAAGACTCTTAAATATAAAAATAAAAACAAGACTGTCTAGATGTCAAGGCTGCAGCTGTAGCCTTAGGTTCCTGTCTCTTACTGGAAGTTCTCAGTCTTAAGTCTCGAATAATGATGAAGTAATGATACTCCCTGTCACCTCTGGCTGCACACTTTAGCTGGTGCATGAACCTAAGTGCATATACCAGCTCACAGGTCTTGTATCTGTACTTGATTTAGAGGAATATATTGAAAAAAAGAATGTTGGTTTTTTTTTTTAATGATCAATTTCATGTTATATTAGTTGAAAACAAATTTCTTTTCTTTCCAAAAAACAAGTGCATTTCAAAGTGACTTTTGAGCAAAAGGATGTAGATTTACGTGCAATACTTGAAAAATTGAACACCACAAACCACTTTCACAAAAAAAAACCCCTGAAGATAAAAACAAGAACCAAACACTGACCTTTTTTCCCAATTTGAACATACTCGTTTTCAAACAAGTCTGCACAGGAACAAGAAAGAAAGAACAGATCCATCAGCAGTGCTATCTGTTTGATTTACAAACACAGACATGGTGGATTCTATTTAAAGCCTTTAAACACCAAACTGTAACAATGTCAATATGTGGACTTCACAGGGACGTGGTTTGAGAAATCCCAGACAGCCCGTGTGGCACAAGCGAGGAACACGGACTGATATGAGGCCTCTGTGGTTTATAGACCATTAAAGACCTCTGTTGATTAGGTAAACACATTTATTCCAGAGTATTCCTTCTTAATCACGACTAGAAATGTGTTTAGGTCTGGTATTAAAAAGCTGCTGACTGATAAGTATAATTATTCAGGTCCACGCTTGCCTACAAATCATGTAATTTATAGGACAAAAGTCATCTAAAAGTTTTAGAACTAATAAGCCTCTTAAGCTGTCAAATGTCTGAAATAGTATTATAACAGGAAATAGTTTTTTATCAGAGTTACATGAAAAGATCAATAAAACTCTCATGTCTATACCATAAAATTAAGCTACAACCAGCAGCTGTCAATAAGACTACAGGAAGCTCACGGCCAAGAAGTGGTCCACCCTGTAAAACTACTAGCATATTATTGTTATTGTTGACATTATATAACAAGGTAATTATTAAGCTAAACATCTGGTATCAATCTTCTCATCCTACTCACTGCAAGAACCCAAAAAAAAAGTTCCTCTTCACTTTTTGTGAATACCTGGATGGATGTGTGCATGGTCATCAATCCCCAACTGCCCAGTGGCCAGGTTCAGCTCTGAGTAGACCTGTCTCTGAGAGTTAAACACAAAAGAGGAACACAAAAACACAAACAGCTTCAAAATCTATTAAGCCATTTCCTCTCTCAACTTACAGCATACAAGCATACACTTGTGCATGCAGAAGGAGAGGTAAGACAGTTTTAATTACAAACACAAAACATTAAGATGTCTCAGAAAAAGAAAAAGAAATATTAATTTTTCTTTTTCTGAGATGCATAGACTGTATCTGTATCTTTCATATGCTTTGATAAAGATAAAAGCATAGACTGTATATGAAAGATGGACGTAGGCACCATGACATCAACCAGTGGTTTGTGGACTCAAGTTTAGGATCTTGGTTTTTTGAAACCAAACATGATGAGCAAGATGATCTGACTGACAAAGTGAGGATTCTGCATGCTTATATGGTAGCAATTTATCACCATTAGCCATGCCCTATCATCTATTTTACCCTTAATGGTATAATAATTTATATCATCAACATTATGCTCTGTTAAATAAAGCTTGAAACAAATGACAGATGAGACCATAAACTTGCCAGGAAAGTGTCTAATAAGGTGATAAATCAAGTTAGAAGAGAGAGATTGTCTTATAGACTTCTACGCAATTTGACGTTATTTGTAACCAGAGGAGTCGCCCCCTGCTGGTCATTAAAAACAATGCAGGATTAAGGCACTTCTGCATTGGCTTCACTCTTTACACCCAGAGGCTACATCAATTTCCTTTACACAGTCTATGGATAAAATAGGAGAATAACAAATAACATTAAAAATAATTACGGATACAATTTTAATAAGACAGTGAATTATATATATTTTTTTTTAAATGAGAACAGAAATTGATTTAATTCTAGATTTTAAAACTTTAGTAGTAGTCATGGAGTTGCACTGCTGCATAGTGACAAAAAGCTAAACTAGCAGTCCACTCTCCAGTGACCTATGAGGTCTCTCTCTGTGATGTTGCTGTAGAATATCAGTAATATCCAGGTCCAGCTCCATGTACAGATTTAAAAAGAAGTAATCTGGCAACCAGAGATTTAAGAATCAGAGTGATATTAGCTATCCTTTTGGTTTTGGTTGAAACTCTTGCAGCTGAATGTTGAATAAGTTGTTGGTGCCTGATGGTCTCTCACAGAAGTCTTATCAGAGGTCTATTGTAGCAATCCGTTTTATTCAAGATAAAAGCATGAACCAGTTTTTCCAAAATCCCTATAACACAGAGACATGTGAGTGATCCCAGCAAAGCAGGGAAGAACACAGATCCCTACCAGCTGTGGGATGTCCCTGACGTTGAGGGGAATCTGGATGAGTCCCCAGTGGCTCCTGGCACTGATGTCCTCGCTGCTATCATGGTTGGGGTTCCGCAAACCGATCAAGACCTGTTTAGACAGCATTTATGTAATATAATTCAATTCAGTCCTGATAATTCATTAACAATGAAACCTGAGCAGCAAGGAACGTGCTTACCTCAAGAAAGTCTTTCGGAGCATAGACAGGCCTGAAGCGACTTAAATCTGCAGCGATACAAACACATACACAATCTTTATCATATATTATATAACAGTGCCACCTGAGACATGCACATAAGAGTTAAATTTCTGAGCAGACGCATTCATTCCTGAAGGTCAATTCATCAACTTCAACTTGCAATATGCATGTGAACACGTCAAAGGAAACCTGCAGGGCAGCTGAGGCCAGCTTTGAGTGGAACTTCCATCCACTGTCTTCATAGCACGGCAGTAAATTAAAGTGCAGTGTCATCCCCAGAACAAGGCCACATTAAGGTTTTGGACGGAAGAAGTGGTGCTGCTCGTTATCGCAGCTCTGTACGAGGGGTCTGGACAGCTTCTAGATTCACAATCCAAAGTGTTTACAGCTGAAGGACGGCACATCCTAAATGTTATTATACACCACTGAGCACTGATAGCACTGTTAGGAGACAAGATTAGCGTCTTCTCTGTAAACACACTGGCCTGAAGTTAAAGTGGCCAGTTCATTGAGAGGTATGTGTCTTCTGACAATAATAAAAACTATTTTACACAACAAAAATTCATTCACACATTCTCGGTTCTCTATTGGGGAAGCTTGGTAGCACAATTCCAGTGTGTAATCTGCAAAAACGACGTGTGCTATGCAGATGTTGCAGACTCAAGCCCAGTTGCTAAGAAAGGCTTCGCTGCATTAATACGGCTTAGAAAGCAAACACAGGAGGGGTAGATCTGGTTCTGAGATGTGTGAAGCTGGTGATAAATACACCAGCACATGAATGCATCAACACTAATCTATCATAAAAGGCAGATTGCTCTGGGCCAAATCTCCTGGGTAATGTCTTCAGACCTGGTTCATCTGTGCCCATCTCGTTCCATTTGTTGGTGAGCTCCTTCTGCTCCACTGCAGGCCTCTGTGGAGCGGGCGGAAAGAGAAGATTTCAACAAACAAAAGGCCTACATCCCGTCTTAAAAATGTCACATCAGAGCTGTGTTCGAAATAATAAGTCATAAATACAATTACATCTGTGTAGAAACAAACGGTAACACTGATACACAGATTCCAAACAACACAGTCTGGTTATCATCAGTTTAAAAGCTGCTGAATTGGTGCCTATCTGAACAAAGCAGCTAATGTCAGGCTTAGCCACAGCTCAGAGCTCAGGGTGCTCAGGGTTAAAATGATGCAGGATTAGAATGAATTTATCTGAAGAGTTTTCCTGTAGAAAAGATGTTGCAAGAGAGCCTGAACTAAGATCTGTTAAGCTGGCTGTGATTGACAATATTTCAGCTACCATGCGAGCCAGAGGCACTCCAAGCTCTGTACTCATGCTGTTCAGGCTTTTGAGGACACGCTTCTCCCAGCTGGCCTGTGTAAGAGACACACACACACACACAGACACACACACATACCTTAGTGATTTAAAAGCAAATTTGGCAGACAAAAATGATAAGAGTCAGAGGGAAGAAGCGCAAGTGAGGAGATAAAAGCAGACAGACTGACCTGTGCCTTGCGCATGTAGGCCAGCGGCTCTTTGAGATGCTCTGGTGGAGCCGGGGGATGCCTCGGGGGCAGGTGGCTAGAATAAGCAAATGCAGGGGGGGAGAACGTTACAGTAAAATAACAAAAGGGCAGACACATAAAAAAGCCATTGTGTTTTTAACAAAAAGCTGACAGCTGACAGAAAAAAAACAAGATCTTATTTGGAAAAAGCAACACAGTCAAAAGGAAGCTGTCAAACAAAAGGAAAATATAAAAGTTTTTTTTTCTTTAAAAACAGGCAGTCAGTCACCATTAGAGGCCCCACAAATAGAAATCAGATGAGTCAGAACTCATCTCCTCCAAATGCACACTTGTCTCGTGTCTTTTTCCCGCTCAGCCTGCTCAGGGCATGCTGAATGATTCAAGGTCTCAGAGCGTTAAACAACGTTCACCCTAATCCAAACACCTATAAGAGCACATAGGGCCAGCAGAAGGACGCATTAGTCATTCTTATATGTCATCCTTTAACAGCAAAGCATTCAGTCCTTGTTTCAGACTGAGCCTAAGGAGAGCAAAGAGAGTATTGTGCCCTTAAAGATAAGTGAGTACAGTGCACTTTACTGAAGAAGCCAAAAGGCTTCCAGCTAAAATCAAGATTTCAGATAAAAGAGTACATAACTGTGGATTACAGTCGGGGGATTATTAGTCTTCAAAATTTATGTAACAATCTCTTGGTAGCTATTGTTTTAGATGCTTTGAAAAAACACATTTTTTTAAAGTAAAAGCAAACACATGAAGCCAATAATACAGATAGGGGAAGGCAGGGGAGACAAATAGCTGCACAGCAGAGCTACAATTTACTGAATCTTCAATTCCTAGTGTGCCTCTGAGTAAAATGTAACTGTAATTACTTCCGCAAACACCGGAGCACACACACTCTGTATGAAAACTACCTACAGTGGATATAAAAAGTGTACACACCACTGGTAAAATGCCAGGTTTTTGTGATGTTAAAAAATGAGTCCACAATAAATCATTTCAAAAGTTTTCCCAGCTTTAATGTAACCTATAACCTGTACAATTCAATTGAAAAACAAAAAGATCTGTCAGGGGAAAAAAATAAAAAATAAAAAACCTACAATAAGCTGGTTGCATAAGTGTGTACACCCTTAAACAAATACTTTGTTGAAGCACCTTTTGATTTAGTCACAACATTCACACCTGCCATCAATTAAAGAGACTCTGATTAACCCCAAATAAAGTGCAGCTGTCCTAGTAGGATTTTCCTGACATTTACTCAGTTGCTGATACAGCAAAAGCCATGGTTCACAGAGAGCTTACAAAGCATCAAAGGGATCGTTGAAAGGTATCAGTCAGGAGAAGGGTACAAAAAAAATTTCCACAGCATTGGATATACCATGGAACACAGCGAAGATAGTCATCAAAAAGTGGAGAAAATATGGGACAACAGTGACATTGCAAAGAACTGGACGTCCCCCCCAAAACTGATGAAAAGACAAGACAAAAACTGTTCAAGAGACCTACAGCAACACTGAAGGAGCTGCAGGAACTTCTGGCAAGTACTGGTTGTGTACTACATGTGACAACAACCTCCCGTATTCTCCATATGTCTGGAGGATGGGGTAGGGTTGCAAGACGGAACCCTTTTCTGACAAAGAAAAACAACCGAGCCCCGTTACAATTTGCAAAAGAACACATCAAGTCTCCCAAAAGCATGTGGGAAAATGTGTTATGGTCTGATGAGACCAAGGTTGAAGTTTTTGGCCACCATTCCAAAAAGTAAGTATGGTGCAAAAACCTGGCAAGTCAACCTGGCTCCACTCACTCACAAGTTTTTGTCATCGTTTCCAATTTATTTAGTAATCTTTTCTTTACAAAGAAAAAAAAGTAAACAAAGCAGAAACTTTTTGGACAAGGCTTTGTCATGGTGCTGAGTTTTATTTAATTTTAGTCCCAGTTTTGATTAAATGTTGTTTCTTTCCTCATGATTTTAATGTTCACATTTTCCTAGTGTCTCCTGTCTGTTATTTCTCTCATCTTCCTTGATTTGGTAACTGTTTCTCCTTGTGTGTCTTCTGTGTCTTGACTTCTTGTCTTTGTCTTCCCTCTGATTTTGTGATTGCTCCCACCTTTGTCTTGTCTTCACATGCCTGTGTTCCCTCCTTTGTGATGCCCCGCCTTAATTGCTTCCACCTGTGTCTCAATCTACAACCAGCCCCCTGTGTATACAGCTCTGGAAAAAATTAAAAGACCACTGCAAATTTTTCAGAAATCAGCATCTCTACATATATGACAGTCATTCCATTCCAGTGTCTCTTGAATTCCAACACAAGCACACCTGTTTCTACCTAATAAGGTACTGATGAGGTGATCACCTGAACCAAATCTTATTTAACGAGGAAAAGTATAAAAACCATTGCTGTGGTCATCACTATCCTCTTGCAATAGGACCAAGTGGATGGCAAAAACAGTGCTAGTAGTACATCAAAAGTAACTGGAATGAAAAAAATAACTATTGACCATGCCAAAAGAAATGAAAAGAAAAATTTTGTGTGAGGAAAAGAAGGGTTCAATTCTGGCTTTACTGGCAGAGGGATACAGTGAGCGTCAGGTTGCTTCCATCCTTAAATTTCTAAGACGGTGGCTCATAAGAACAAGGTCAAGCAGCAGACATTGGGAACAACAAAGCTA
>VUQI01034609.1:8120-21215 GCA_015106735.1 Paratilapia polleni
GGGTGTGTCATTGTCACAATGTAATAACAGCTTATGTGTCGACATTTTAAGTATTGTGGCACTGATCCCGGGACTAATATAATGCATGTTCCAGTGAGACTGTCAGAACAGTAGCACTGATAATGCTAACCCAGACTGCTTGAAGACTTCAGTCTTGTGTTGGCATAAAAAAATGATGAGAGTTTATGAAGAGTTGAAGTAGTAATGTTGGTATAAAGCTGATCAAATAATTCAGATGCTAGATACAGTACACTAAAAGTATTGGGGCCATACCTCTTAAACTTTGAATTCAGGTGTTTTCAGTCACAGGTGTACAAAATCAAGCACCTAGCTATGCTGTCAGCATTTATGGCATGGATTTCTAGCCAAGCAGCTCCTGTAGGTGTAATGTGTAGGTGGCCAGTCCTTTTGTCTGTAGATGGTACATAAAAAACACTAACTTGCAAATGTCATGTCATGTTATGTGACTGCAGTGTAAAAAGCCAAGCTTTACTTGTGTTTCAGTAGAGCTTTTCATGTATCAGTATAGTTGATCAGACAAGAAAAGACTCTTCACACCTGCTGTTTTTGTTTTTCTTTCTTTCTCTGAAAACCAAAGATTTTATCTCATAGTCAAAGTATATACTTATTAAATATTCAGCCATAAACGCACACCAATGGGGTGACTACTCTTAGGGCGTACTCACACTAGCCAATCCATAACACTGAGCACCTTTGACCCTCAAAATCCAGTACGTTTGACTAGTGTGATCGCTCCTGAGATGCTGAGACAAATGGAAGGGTACTCGGTCCTGGATTGTTAAAGGTTTTGTGCGTGCAGGTCAGTGGGGGCGTAGGGAGGAGGGAAAGTCTTGGTCGGACGTGGTGTGAGGCAACCTTGCCTAGTGTAAGTGCACCCTCAGTAGCATGGAACCCATCCTCCTCCCATTAAGTCCCATGGCTCTGACCTCGTTCACTATCTTTTGGGAGTATTGGATATCCCACCATTACATTTGCAATTTTTGAAATTTAATGCACAAAAACAGTTTAACTTGTTGATCTCATAATCTCTGTCATTTCTTCTTCTCCCGTGTTAACATAATGTTAATGTCCTTTCACCACCCCACAGCATGAGTTTCTGCAACGTGAGCGTCCAGACTCTGTCCTGATGGATCTCATTCAGAGAACCAAGGATGCAGTGCGAGAGCTGGATAACCTGCAGTACCGAAAGATGAAGAAGATCCTCCTTCAGGAGGCCCACAACGGGCCCACTTCAGAAGCCCAGGATGGAGATGAGGTGTGTAGATGTTTGTTGGTTATCATCAAAACTCAAGCAACAGTGCAAGGAAAGGATTTGTGTGGGCACACAAATACATTTGCCTCTTTAAAACAGCATTCCACCATGTAGAGAAAATAACTCGGAATGCCTTGTTTGTATGCATGTCTGTCTGTCTGCGTCCTCTGTGTCTTTTGGTCTTTCTCCTGTTCCTTCTCTGGCTCCCTCTCTCCCCCTTGCTGTCTTTCTCTGTGGTCTTTCGGCTTTGTCTTCAGGACCTGGAGCCTGGTGGAGGTCGGACAGGAACGGTGAACAGTGTCGGCAGTAATCAGTCCATCCCCAGCATGTCCATCAGCGCCAGCTCCCAGAGCAGCTCTGTCAACAGTCTGAATGAAGCGGCCCAGGACAGCCGCAGTGAGCTGGACCTAATGGAGGGAGACCACACGGTCATGTCCAACAGCTCCGTCATACACCTCAAACCAGTAGGTGAAATTACTCAGAAACAAATTATTGATTAAAGGGGGAGTCCACTCATTTTTTGTTTATAATAATGCCTTGTGTGGCTTTGCTGGGATCTTTGGCTAATGTGACAGAATAAGCCAAGTTACATCGCTTCACTCTCTCAGTGGTTATTTTTGACTCATTCTTTGCCCTGCTCTCTCAGTCCATCCATACCATCCAATGCTCCAGATATCTTGAATGTGCTCTGTATGTGCACTGTTATATGCAGTAACAAAATAATGTCTTTTAATACATATTCTGCTGCCTTACCCCTCCAGGAGGAAGAGGAGAGTCTTTCTGGGGAACAAGAAGCCACCAGTCAACCCACTGAGCCCCAGCCAACACCAGCTCAGGCCCCGAGGAAGCACTACCGCAACAGAGAGCACTTTGCCACTATACGCACAGCATCACTTGTGAGAACGCATTTGCTTACTTGCTAATCTTTCCTTTGTGTTTGACAGAAGAGTTGAAATATATTTTTCAGATAAGTGGAGTGTCTAAGTGTAAGTGCATTGTGCTGATAATTCTTCTTTATCCTCATGTTGTAGGTGACACGTGAGATGCAAGAACACGAGCAGGACTCGGAGCTGAGGGAGCAGATGTCAGGATACAAACGCATGAGGCGGCAACATCAGAAGCACCTAATGGCCCTGGAGAACAAGCTGAAAGGGGAAATGGATGAGCATAGGCTGAGGCTGGATAAAGAGCTAGAGAGTCAGAGGAACAACTTCACCCAGGAGATGGACAAACTGCTTAAAAAACACCAGGCGGCCCTGGAGAAAGATGTATGTAGACAAACCAGTTACAAAGGATAACCAAAAAATATTAATTCAGTTATTAAGTAAACATGGAAATATTCTGTCAGAGTATGTTTCTAAAATTTTTTTTTTTTTTTTAATAATCTTAAACAACATTCATGTTTGATTTAGCTGAAGACGTTTTCCAATGATGAGAAGAAGTTCCAGCAGCACATACAGGTTCAGCAGAAGAAGGAGCTCAGCAGCTTCTTGGAGTCACAAAAGCGGGAGTATAAACAACGCAAAGAGCAGCTCAAAGAGGTAACACACATGTACTACACACATCCGCCTCAGCAGATCGATAATTTTTACATGAGCAAAATGATTACAGTATTGTGCAAAAGTCTTGAGCACCCCTCATTTCTTTATATTTTACTTCCAAGTTTCCAGACTTTCTTGTAATTTTTAAAAGTGGTCTCTTGGTCTCCAGGCTTTCTGAAGGTCTTTCAAAGTTTTTCTTTGGACACTAGCTCCTTGTCACTCAGTCCTTGCACCTGACCATTTTCAGAGGAATGTTCGTGGGGTTTTTTTTCGTTTGTTGGCATATCTCAGTATGGTGTACAGTGTGTCCTTAAAAAATTTTGAGGAAGCTGGACAAATGGAGGACAAAGAAGTGGCAGGCCTAAAAAAACAATCACAGCAAATGAACAGTATCTGAAAGTCATGTCCTTAAGAAACAGGAAAAAAATCCAGCAAAGACCTGACAAAGGACCTGAGAGATACATTTGGCCCTTCAGTTGATCCATGTACTGTTCGCCAAAGCCTCATCAGAAATGATCTCAGTGGAAGGGTGGCTATCAAGAAGCCACTGAAAATCATTGGCAACAGGTCTTATGGAGTGATGAATCCAAATGTGAAATTTTTGGTACAAATTGTTGTCAGTATGTACGGAGGAGGTCAGGAGAGTGGTACAACAGTGAGTGTCTACAGCCATCTATGAAACATGGTGGAGGCTCTGTCATGGTTTGGAGCTGCATTTCAGTCAGTGGTGTTGGGGATCTGTCAAAATTGATGGAATTATGAATGCAGAAAAGTACCATCAGATTTTTATCCACCATGCAATACCACCTGGAAAGCATCTGATTGGCAACGGCATGACAATGATCCCAAACACACTGCCAATGCAGTAAAAGCATACCTGGATAGAAAAAACTGTGGGAAACAAAATGCAGCAAACATCCAAAGAAGAGCTTTGAATGTCCTTCAAGAAGCACAGAGAACTGTTCCTGAAGACTGCTTAAAGAAATGACAATAAAGCTGCCTAAGAGAGTTCAGGCTATGTTGAAGAATAAAAGTGATCATACCAAATATTGACTTTCAAGCTCATTAGAACTGTACAAACTCTGTTTTTGCCTTATATACTGTATTTACATGTAGGTTTGCACATGTTTCAATAAATCTCTGCACCTATTTCCCATTTTCCCAGCAAAATATAAAGAAGTGAGGGGTGGCTCAAGACTTTTGCACAGTACTGTATACTTGTAGTTTTTTAGGTGTATAGTTGAGATAATAATCTTAAGCACTGTACATGTATTAAAGAAATGGGCCATTGTTTTGAAAATATATTATTTTTAATAATCCATTAAATTTTTGGTCTGGATTATGTATAAAAGTTATTGAAATGCAGTTTTTTTTTAAAGCTCAGTGTGATGCCTTCACATGTCTTGTTTTATTTGACAACCAATCCATAATGCAAATAAATTCAATGTATTATCACACAAGACAAGGAAAAAGAACAAATCCTTCATTTATTTTTGCTTAAAGACTGTTTTAAATAATTATTTGTCAGATTATTTTTCGGTCAGTTAAATAATCAGTTGACTAACTGTCTCTGGTCTGGTCTTTATAATCACTAACACCTGAAATCTGGCCAATGCAGCTTAAGGAAAGCAGAACTGACACATCTCTGTTGAACTGGATCATTGTATATTAAGTTAAAGCCAAACAACACTTGTGTGGCAGGAGCTGAGTGAGAACCAGTCGACTCCCAAGAAAGAGAAGCAGGAGTGGTTGTCCAAGCAGAAAGAGAACATTCAGCACTTCCAGGTGAGGATTTCTCAGCCAATTTGTACCCTTCACAGACCAAGTGATAATTCTATGTAACTATGACAATAAATTTCCACAGTCAATAAAATCTCCACTATAGGCAAAGCTTTTCTTCCATCCAAGTGCTCCCCAGGTAACACTGCTGAGCCCATCCGCTCCCCAAAGCTTTATTTGCCAAGTCTTCTTGATGCTGTATTAAAGTGTGAGTTCTGTGGGCGTTTATTACAATGCCACAATATATTCATTTCCAGGCAGAGGAGGAGGCCAACCTGCTGAGGAGACAGAGGCAGTATCTGGAGCTGGAGTGTCGGCGGTTCAAACGCAGGATCCTCATCGCCAGACACAATGTGGAGCAGGATTTGGCCAGAGAGGTATGAACACAAGCAAGAGAAGCAGATACCAGCACCCACTCTCACTTTATATGTACAGTTTATATGGTGTTTATTTGGGTCTCTCTTTTTTTAGGAGCTGAACAAACGTCAAACGCAGAAGGATCTGGAGCATGCAATGCTGCTGAGGCATCACGAGTCCATGCAGGAGCTGGAGTTCAGGCATCTGGCAACAATCCAGAAGGCACGGGCAGAGCTGATACGCACACAGCACCAGACAGAGCTCACCAACCAGCTGGAATACAATAAGAGGAGGGAGAGGGAGTTGAGGCGCAAGCATGTCATGGAGGTCCGGCAGCAGCCCAAAAGCCTCAAGGTACACAGAAAGATGAAGACTTTTTTTTTTTCTTTTCTTTTTTTCCCTTAACTGAGCTTTTGACAAACCACTCACAAACAGCACTTAACAGGAATTAATCTCCCTCATTCAACTTTTTTTTTTCTACTTCAGTCTAAAGAGCTTCAGATTAAGAAGCAGTTCCAGGAGACATGCAAAACGCAGACCCGGCAGTACAAGGCTCTCAGGAACCATCTCCTTGAGACAACACCCAAGTCAGACCACAAGGCTGTCCTAAAGAGGCTGAAGGAGGAGCAGACTAGGAAGCTGGCCATCCTGGCTGAACAGTATGACCACTCCATCAATGAAATGCTCTCAACACAGGCTGTAAGTTCCAGAAAGGAAGAACTTAAACATGAATGAAACATAAATATTTTCTGACCAGCTAAGTAAACATTTTTCTTTTTAATAGAAAAACCACATCAGCACAAATTATTCTTCAAAGCTGAGTTGTTTAATATATATTTGAAGGGGATGTTTAACGTTGCCTTAATGCACAGCAGCCATAGAAGAACTTTGATATTAAAATAAGCTCTGAATTTAGCAAAATATCACTCAGATTCTGAATGATCTACATTAGCTGTGTGTCTGTGGATCAGTGCCGTCAATGCCATGAAGACATACATATGTTTTTTTTTTTTCTTTTTTCTTTTTTTCCCCTCCCTTAGCTGCGGTTGGATGAAGCTCAGGAGGGGGAGTGTCAGGTTCTAAGGATGCAGCTGCAGCAGGAGCTTGAGCTGCTCAATGCTTACCAGAGCAAAATCAAGATGCAAACAGACGCACAGCACGACAAGGAAAGAAGGGAGCTGGAGCAGAGGGTGTCTCTACGGAGGGCTCTGCTCGAGCAGAAAGTAAGAAAAGCCTTTGTCTATACATGTTGGGAGTGACAGTAGGGAGTGGGAGTGACTCCAATTCAAAACACAATAAGTTGTGTTTTGAATTGGAGTGCTCTTTGTATGTACTCACATAGTGCATCTTATATCGCTAGTTTCTCTATGCATTTATACATAGTTTAAATTGTGTTAATCTCCCCAGATTGAGGAGGAAATGCTTTCCCTGCAAAACGAGCGCCTGGAGCGAATCCGTTCACTGCTGGAGCGCCAGGCCAGAGAGATCGAGGCTTTTGACTCAGAGTCCATGCGACTGGGCTTCAGCAACATGGTGCTCACTAACCTGGCTCCCGATCCTCAGGGAGGCTGGGGTGGAGGAGGAGGAGGTCAGGGGGCTCAGGGGGGAGGCCACTGGCCTGGAGGAGGTGGAGGGGGTGGTCACCATAGTCATCACCAGGGGGGCTCCAGTTCACAGCAGGCCTGGGGTCACCCCATGCTGGCTGGGGGCCCACCGCCCTGGAGCCTCCACCACCCCGGAGGAGGGAGTCAGAGGGGTAGTCAAGGAGGTGCGGGAGGGGTGAGGAACAGCCCACAGGCTATGAGGAGGACGTCATCAGGGGGGAGGAATGAACAGGGCATGAGCAGGAGCACCAGCATCACCTCTCAGATCTCCAATGGATCCCACCTGTCATACACCTAAAACACACACACACACGTGTGCGCAAGAAAAAAAAAATGGTCTTAAAGCTAAAATCTCGTACTCCGAGATAACACTGTACACAGACACACACCACGCACATACCACAGTTCACCTGGGTTTACCTCAGCCCAGTTCCTCTCCTGTCACCACTGCTCTCTCACATCAGTATCAGTGTACTGCTAGCAGCAGTCTGTGGAAACCCAGAAGAGTTGAAACTAATCAAAGATGCCTGAGGGCCATTTACAGTAGTGCAATAGCGTGGTTTTTACTGCAGCCTACAGTGCTTATTTAATGTGTTTGTTAATGCCATGTTAGTCTCAATTGCCACAAAAACAAACTAGTGTATTAATTTTATATCAAGAGTGGTTTGTTTGCCATTTTCCTTTTTTGCAGTATTCTGTTTTACACACAGGAGGGCTCAATAAGATGTTTGAAGATGTGATCATGCCAAAAGGTGTAAAGTTTGCCCTTGTGCAGATTCCTTCAAACCACACAGCTCAAGATTTAAACTGATAGGAAGTTTAATGAGATTATCGTTTCTGTGCCGTTGCAGGAAAATGAGAGACAGTTTTAAACAGCACTTGACAGGTCAAGAAAGGAAATGAAAAGAGAAAGAGGGCGAAGGTTGTTGTAAGTGAATACCAGTGGGTATTGCCGACTGTTTAGTTGCAGTGCAGGGGGCAGTTGTGGTGAAAGCATTCATTCCAGCCCTCAAGCTACACCAGCAAAAAGCTGCATACATTCAGGTGTCACACAGGTTCTCGGGTTGAGAGAGTTACATGAGGACTGTAAGCGAGGCTGCCAAAGGTAAAGGTGCAGAGTTGGATTTGTCATTATAACTAGTCATGCCAACATACTGGGTTGTAATTAAACACATTGTGCCAGAGAAGGTCAGTTCAGTGGAAGTTAATGCCACGTGGCCAAGGGAGTAATTTCCCCTGTATGCTCGGCTTTATTAGCTCAGCTCTTGGGTTTCCACAGGCCTCTGCCCTTCACTCACACCTACCCAGTGGACAGCCAGTCTGAAGGGTACTTGGAGCCTTATTAGTCCGCAGCCCTTATGGCAGAGATGGGTTTTCAGCAGCGCCTAACCTCAACTTGAATAGTTTTAAAACTGGTGTTCACTCTTCACTTGTTTGCAGTAAATTTTCGGTCTAATTTGGCACCATTTTAATGATGCACTGTGCATTTAAAAAAACAAAACAAAAACAAAAAAAAAACTGACACTGAACCATGCCTGTTGGCCTACCTCAAGAACACTCGAGTAGAGCCTTGAATGACTTGCACTCTGGCATTCACCCACTGTAATTGTTAATTGGACACATTTACACAAACATTCAGTGGTTAGTCATTTTATTCCCCAGTCAAACAATATCTAAACCTGGCTGATAAATGATAAATGCTGAGTTGGATGTAAATTAGCAACACAGTCAGCAGCAGGCAAATGTATTATATAAAAACTGAGGCTTTGGGCATCAACCTTATAGACCCTACAGTGAAAATCAATTCAACACAGTGAGGAGGAGCTTCACTAGCCCTCAGCAGGTTGGTGACTGCTGAATGTCTTAGTGAGTGGATGGGTGGTGATGCTGTGATCTCCGCTGCCATGCCCCTGCAACCTTCCCTGGTCTGACACCCCGCTCTGTCTCACCCCTGATGACCACAATGTCACACTCTGACCACCGATCTCTCTGCGTCTCTCCACCTTTGTCTCCTCCCCTCCAGAGCCTCTTATGGTCTTTACCCCCTCCCTGATCTATTTGGAAAGAGCTCTTCAAGTAAAGGAAAAGAAGAAAGAAATATATAAATGTTATAAATCTATAAAGAAGGATTATAGAGAAGTAAAGATAAAGGTGAAATTCTTATTGCAAACTGCAGAGTTTATGCATTATATGTTGTTGCAGAGGTGGAATGTACAGGAAACATGTTAATATTGTATATTTTGAATTTGAACATACGGAAATCTAATTGACAAATCAAAGACAAATTAACTTGCAATGTGGGCACGATGTGGCTTTAGAGCAGCGGTAATTAAACGATCAATCGATTCACCGCCGCTGAGTTTTCACTGTCTTACTTGCAGCTGCGAGTTCTGAAACGTGTTACAGATATTCTGTTGTGAATGATAACAACACAACCATAGGTCAGATTGCCTTGAGAAAATGGCAACACTTTGTTTTATAGCGTATAAGGATGATTTTGCACATAATTTGAAAACCTGTTAGGTGGAGCCTTTGCTTTAGCATTGGCTATGTTTTACTGACATTGCACCCCATATTGAAGACTCAGCCTCTCTGCTTCATATCTTCATGGTTTTTAGAAGACTCTTAGACCTAAAGTAAAGGTTGATTATGTAGAAAAAGAACTTTCTTTTTAGAGATCTGTTAAATAAGAAAATCTGCTCAGATCTAAAATATTTGCTGCACTCCACAACCTAAAATTGTTTCCAGAGTCTTGCAATAGACAGTGAAAATTTCTGAAAGGGGTTACTCTAGGTCTTGTAGGGTCCACTGACCTTATTTGGACTTTTATTTCTGATTTGTGTACCAAGAGCCCTCTTTCTTTGTGGTTCTACACAAAGCATTTTTCACACTGCACTTAATGATTTGCCTTTGGAGAAAAAAACAAAAAAAAAAAACAACCTGCACTCAAAAGTTATTATCTTGATTTTCTTTTTTTTTTTTTCTTTCTTGGCTCAGAAACAAAACACCAATATGCCATTGTACCAACTCTTTTTTTTCCAGCTCTTTAGTGTTTTTATGCCAGAATGGGTGGTTATTTTATTTACCAGATGATGTCTGCAGAGGGCCAAATGAGTGGCGGACTTTTAGACCTTCTCTTGTGTTTACTAGAACTCCCAGGTGTTTTGCGAGGCAGTCTACCTTTAGACCTTGGTCACTCTGAACTGGATCAGTTGCACTGATTGCACAAGTGACTGACCAGATTAAAGAGTCTACTGTGATTCCCCTCAGTGTCCTGGGGGGGACTAGGGGGGAGGTGACTGCCATTGCTGAAAGTAGGTGGGAGGCAGGGTTACGTCTCTGTACAGTCTGTTTATCAGTATTCCTTTTATCTCCTGTCATTTGGTGGATCTTGCTGTTTTATTCTCCCTGGTCCAGAGATCTGTATTAAACTGTATTAAACTGTATAGATTGTGCAGAAAGCTGAATGTTGCATAGCAGAAGAGAAAAGATATTCCTTACAGATGACAAAGTAAAATGTATAAATGAAACTCAAAAGCAAAGTTTAGGGGATAAATGTAATATTTTGTTTGTAATTACTATTTTTTGTTGGAAGAGGGCTACTGGCTGAAGAATCATCTGTAATAAAGTAATTTTAATATTTCTTTGTCCCATAGTTTCTTGTATGAACTGAAAATACTATTTCTAATCCATACACTACATATAATAGTTTTAATTTTAAGCTCTATGGAGGTTATATTTCTTTGTTTGTACTTTGGACATTTTTGGTGTCCAGCATATAGTGGGACTGTTTGCTTCGCAATAATCCCATTATATGTTGTACCAAAAAAAAATCCCATTCATTTCAGTGGACAGAGTTAGATTGTAGAGACTGACATAGTGGGAGAGGCAGAAAAATGTATCTGAAAATTTTCTGCTCAACCTGCCACTGAGCTCGCAGCGTTCATTCTGCAGCCTTCATTTTACCACCAAATTGTAGGAAAATTCAGCTTCTTTCAAATAATGTCTTCCTCAAAGCCAGCAAATGTACACCTTTTGGTCTGTGGGCATTTGAGCAAGAGGAGTGCCATCAAACTGTCACATAGAAAATAATTATAATTTGATCAAGGATTTTTGGAGAAGAGCAGAAACTACCTTTTCTATCTCACTCCTATGACCACATTTTTAACACAGGAACGCAGTTCTGTAGAGCAGCTCCTTGGGACTCTCACTGATTTCAAGGTAAGTGGATATGAATTACAGTTTGGATTTATAAGCCAGAGGAGTGCCAAGCCCATTTCAGAGAAAATTTGTCACACTAAATTACACAAAAGGCCATCACCATGGTAATTTTAACTGCTGTTTAAGTGAAACAGTCGGAAGCAACTGACAGTTCATGACCTATGACTCGTTTGAAATTGATCACTCTGATTAGTGATACTTTTTTTTTCTCCATCATGCCTCTATTAAATGGTCCTGACTAAAGTGGACCTGCACACATTTTTAGCCTATACACCAGTTTATCCATCCTTTTGTCAGTATCCCTGACTGTGTGGGGTTTTTGAGTATGAACATACACACAGGAACCGAGGAACCACAAACATTTTTGAGTCAGTTATGTATTTGCAGCTCAAATCATAATTCAGTGTAAAGGCAAATCATCACAGTTTAAATTATTTAAGCTGCCATTCACAATTTCAACGCATACTGATGGACAACCTGACAGGGACTAAGTGGAAACATAAATGTCTCTTAATAGAAGGCCAGTATGTTTTTAAAAATGTTAAATTTTAAAACCCAATCTTCAACAGACAATGCAACAATGTCCAGCAGCAGCAGCAATAATCCCACCACTATTTCTCCTGGGATTGCATAATCTAGTTCAAACAGGTCTGTAACCTGCCTTTTCTGGATTCTGTGAGGTTTACAGGAGCAGCCAGCAGTTACACTGGCTTTAATAAGTAACAAGATGAATGCTAATACAAAATTTGATCTTTTTTTTTTTTTTTAACAACAATTCAGAGAATAATGAGGAAATCCCACTAAACTGTCCAGAGTTGATAAATCTCTGCAGACCTCATTCTTCACTATCTTTTCCTCCTCAGCGTGTGTAGGACCTCTTCCAGGTGAAGTTCCCTTCTTGTGCATCCATGCAGCTCTGTTCAGGAGCCTGTGGTCTTGGCTTCCTCATCATTGTGGCTCTCCTCCTACGAGGAGGGCCCACGGTCCTGCTCCTCAGCCCAGTCTGACTATTTTCTTCCAGTGGACCACTCCAGCTCACCCTATTCCTCTCCTCCCCTCTCAGGAATTCAGCCACAACCCTGAAGTACTCCAGAACTGTGATATGACTCCAGATTCCTGCCCCCACCTCCTCATTTACCGTCCTCTCTTCCTCCAGAGCAAATCCACAGTGCCCTCCCTTGTCTGTCAACACCAAAAGGAAATAAGGATTGCTCATGAAAAGGGAAAGGGGCAAAGTGGAAGAAGGTGGGAGGAGAGGGTCGTCACTGCTGCAGATACAGAGCACAGGAACTGCCACCTCATCTGCATCTCTCAGTGGTTCGTTCCTCTCCCAGTAGCTCTCCCAGTCTTTGGCTGGGTAGGCCCTTTCACCCAGTGCCCAGGCTGCTGAGAGTGTCAAGCCCCACTGGGAGTGAGATCCTGAGCTCACTCCAGACTTTAAAGGGCTTACTTGAGGCTGAGCTGAGGAGCAGAAAAGAGCTTCCTCAAAGTCTCTGAGGGAGGATGAGCTGAGAGCCCGATCCACATCCAGGACTCCTCTGAAGGAACTTGCATATCTTATAACAGATCCACATGAAAAATATATTATATCCATGGAGCATCTATGTCTGTGTTATAACTGCCATTATTAACAACGCTTTCATCTTGCTTTAAATGCTCTCACCTCCTGAGCTGCTGTTTCCTCTGAAATAGTGCCCCCCAGCGGTAAATAGGAGGCATAGCTGTTTCAAACCACAGTTGGCCCAGAAGCACAGGCGAGATTGCTGCAGCCGCTGTCAGGTACGTGCTTGATCCACACTCCCCCAAATAGGAAAGAAGGACCCCTGAGCCTGACCCCTCACTCACTGCAACCAGCACAGAGGACGGGTGGCGGCTGTGGACATAAGCCACGGCCTGAGCGTGGAAGACATGAAAGATAGTGCCACTGTGAGGTCATGGTAAAAACAAAGAACAAAGTGACAAACAAAGTACCCGTTTTACAGCAACATGCTTAACCACATGTTAAAATTGGTTTCCAGTGACATTTTATACAGACATTAACCGGCCCCTGGGTATAAATCATAAATCAACGCTTTAATATATATATAGCTCCGGAAAAAATTAAGAGACCACTCCAAAATGATCAGTTTATAGGTATAAAATTACCTATTTATAGGTATATGTTTGAGTAAAATGAACATTTTTGTTTTATTCTATAAACTACTGACAACATAACTCCCAAATTCCAAATACAAATATTTTCATTTAGAGCAATGGAATAACCCTGATTTGCAATCACAGCTTTCATGCGTCTTGGCATGCTCTCCACCAGTCTTTCACA
>VUQI01034614.1:14630-26299 GCA_015106735.1 Paratilapia polleni
TTTTCTATCTTTTCTCTGACTGTAAAACCCCATACTGAACAGTTTTGTTTTGTGGAGTGGTTCACCTTTGAAGTACACAGCATTCACGAGCATAAGCACCACATCATGCGGAATACTTTCAAGGAAGTTGGGGATGTGTCCACTGGTAATGTTCTCAACCCATTGGTTGACCTCCTCCACAGAGACTAAAGGGACAGGCTGTGATTGGTACCTAGAAAAAAAAATCATATCAACATGGCACATGCAAGATAAAAGTACAGATCAGCTGGCATAGATCTAAAAAAAATATTTTATTTTGCCTGCTGCAAATATAAACCCCTACAAGATGTCCTTCAGTATTCTGCACTTCTTTAATTTTCTTCTAAAGCTTTAATCATTTAGGTCTTTTCCTTGCATACTGCATGTTTTTTCAGATCACACCATTCCCCACTTGACCAGCATCCGTCACCAGGGAGCTTTCCCACTCAAACAGTCATTTGAATACCCGATCACTACAGCTGTTCCCCATTTACTGATCAGCTCCTCAGTACATATAGCCCTCTTTCAGTGGTCTTTATTTGCCAGTCTGTCAGCTGGGGTGTAGCATGCTTTAATCTTGCTTGTGTTGCAGTTGAACTGAAATCCACTTGATGAAATTTACTTGTGTTATGACCATAAGCAGGAAGAACCGAGAATGAGCTTGGGTGGAGTTGTAAATGAAATGTTATCATGGCCAGCAGGATAATAGTATCTGTGGTTTTGGAAGTCAAAGTTCACTCAGGTTGAACACTGCTTGAAGTGAATGTGTCTCACCCTGTTCCAAATAGACATGGACAGGAAGTAAATTTCAGTTTGACTACACTTCCTTACTCTTAAGTAAGAGTTTGCACCAATCTGCACTTGCCAAGCTCTACTTGCCACTTTACAAATTAAAATCTGAATTTGGGCCCAGCTTCTGTAATGAGCTATTGGCACCTTTCAGTAAGCAGGTAAATTTTACAAGTCCTCTAAGTCCGTCTGAACCTAAATATGTGCTGGATCTCTAAAACTAGTATTTTAACATTTTGTCCCAGTTCTGTATTATTATTTTTTTCTTCAAATAATATGTTTAATTGTGCTGAACACAAAAGCAAAGGACTCCCTCAGGTTTATGTTGTGGCTACCAGTTACTGTAATTTTAACATTGTTTCTGATAAATCATTGAGTCATTGGGACACAAAATTACAGCCGATGAGTTTCTACCCAAACGATTTACGGTTCAAAGGTTTATTCCACCCAAATATTATGTTCTGCCTTGGAATATCACTTGGTTGCATCTCTGTATATTTGTGTAATATTCTACAGCATTTCCCAAATATAAATTATACCTGGCCAGAGACTCTTCAACAAAAGACACCTTCACTTCAAATCCTGAGATAGAAAACAAAAAACATAAGTCCAGATTTATTCCAATCTTATGATAAACCATCACCAGTGTAATGTTCATCATCTCACACCTGGCCTCAGGTACATTCGTGCTGCCACCTCCAATGATGTGTGGCTGAAATGAGGTACAAGGCTTCCCAGTGCATGATGGTAGCACGGCAGACTCTGGGCATGAAGGGTCTGTAGTAGCAGCTTCTCTGTCTCATTGCGAGCACCTGAGAGAAGAAAGATCATTTCAGACTCAGGTCCTAAGGTTTAGCACAGCACTTCTTTTATATGTAGAACAATCAGCAGTGTAGGCTTCTCTTGTTGGTCCTTCTGTATTTCCCCAGCCACAGAAAAGACAGAACTCATAGTGGACAAAGAACCTCTTTGTAGTGGAATGAAACCAAATTTAAAAATAACAGATTAAAGTCAGAAAGAATTACTGGCATTGTTCATTCTTTTGGCTGCAGGGATTGTGCTGCTTCCATTGCAATGTTAACTCGGCTGTGGGTTTTTTCTCTTTGGAGTTCAAGCCAACCTTTCAACCTGTTAGAGTTGGACAAATGCATTAAGTTATTTGTCCAATGCCAAGCAGCACTGCAGCACAATGCTGGCTTGTTAGAAGACTGTATACCAGTTGTTAGTATGTAATTTTGGCATCAGTCTGAAAGCACACTTGAAGGTGATGGTGCGTCAGGAGTTGGGAATGTCCAGGATGAATATTGTAAATGCCAAATTCAACAACAAAGGTTCCATAAGTGACAATGCAAATGTTCGTATGCTGCCTGCTAAAAGAATGTAGAACATATGTAAAGTCAGTAATGTGGTAACATCAATAAAACCAAGGTGAAAACAGAAAACGGTTCACAGACATGACCTCAGTAAACATTTTCCTGATGAATTTATGCACTCTTATCTTGGGGTATACTGAATAAAACATTATGTCCATTTTGTAAATTTTGGTTATTCTAAGTTTCAGTTGCTAGCTCCTTGGCTAGCAACTTATGATTGACAAGATCTTATCCAATGCGTTTTCACAGTCAGATCCATCCCTTGCTTGTCATATCTGGTTTAAAAACACCAAGATGGCAAGAGTGCTTACAACAAATCCTTCAAAATGGGACTGCACTAACGAGTGGGTAAAATCACAGTGGCTACGTCATTCTTTTATACTGCCTATGGTTGGAGCATTTGCCTCTCAGCATTTTGGGGAAAATAAATACGAGTACCAACTTTAATTGGTGTCAAGATATTTTTGCCTGCTTGTCTAAGTTTTCCCAAGCTTCACAAGACGAGAGCTTGCATGTCACACACTTTTGGCCACAATAACAGTAGCTGGTTAGACAGCGTACTAGTCCTGTATCATTTGCCATGAAATTTCATAGAACCATTCTAGTTTTCCAGAGGACAACACCTTCATTTAGTGCCACCATTGGCTCAGCATGCTTGGCTTTGTGTCATAGTCCTGTACTGGTTTGCTCTGGAATTCCTAACTCTCTCTTCAAGGCCTTGAAAAGCCAAGCAGAGATTCTCCACCCTTTGGGTGGAGCCCAGATGTCCACGCCTCACCAGGACCACCTGCACCTCATTCAGCCTCATCACCAATCTGCTTTTAAGGACCAGCCCGAGCACTCAGCCTTCGCCAGATTGTCTGCCTCCTTCGTGTGTTCCGGGTTCCTTGGTCAAGGTGTGGACAATTTTGCCAGAAACTCTTACCTGTTTTCCATCGGGTTGGTCAGTTCCTTTCTGTTGTGAACTAGTAGATCATTCACCTCTGCTGCCTGCCTGCCTGTTCACCCTCCACCACTCTCAGTCTTAGGAGGAAGCAAACCAGTGGCGCCCACCCCCTCCCGGACACCTACCCGGCTTTCCAAAGTCATCTTCCCATGACCAGCTTGGCTTCTCAGAGTGGCTATATAATCTACATTCAGAACTACTGCTTCTTGTCAAATAAAACTTGTGAACTTGTCAATTCAGTCTCTTGAGTTGTGCCTTTGAGTCCGTACTTAACTTGGCCCTCGCGACCTATGACACTTTGACTAAAATGTCTTGACAGCTATTGGACTGTTCTGAATTTCTTTACAAGAATCTGGGACACTAACTTCCTAATATTTCATGCTGGGTACAATGAAGTAGAATAGCGAACCATCACCGGACCCAAATTCATCAGGAGATGGAAACAACTCATTGTTGTAAGTGCAAAAGAGCACAGACTCACCACCAAATTCAGTGTCTGTTATTACTATTTTAAAGAAGATGATCAGGATTTGTACCAAAATTTAATAAGT
This sequence comes from Paratilapia polleni, assembly GCA_015106735.1. Classification (NCBI taxonomy): domain Eukaryota; kingdom Metazoa; phylum Chordata; class Actinopteri; order Cichliformes; family Cichlidae; genus Paratilapia; species Paratilapia polleni. Next base: position 18,308 of record VUQI01034614.1, read on the forward strand.
TCTTCTTGTGACCGTGCTCCACTTCTCAACTGTGTTTTATAACATTTGGTTCAGTAGTCTTTGCGAAATCCTGCTAACAGACAAATAAACAGATGGCATTGAAATTATAACCTCTAACCTAAGGTAAGTTGAGCGAGGGCAAAAGCCAGGCTGAGAGGTGAGAGGATGATGTTGGGCTGTTGTGGACTAACAGGAAGATTTTCCAGGAGCTGTAAACCCAGTTGCTCGATGGCCTCCCCTATTGCCCTTTGCTCCTCAGGACTGAACGTTCCTCCACAGCAGTCATCCTTTTTCTCTGGCTCCTCATTGTCTTCTGCAATACTGGAGACATTAACAGGTGCTGGACTGGGCTCCTCCTGAAGACATGAGGATAGACAGGATTATTTTATGGAGTGTACAGTTACATAAAAAGTATTTCCCCTTAGTTTATTAGACAGAGGTTCTTCTTACAGTCAGTCCCAGGTGGCAGAGACAAAGCAAGAGAAAAAGAAGATATAGCTTCATTTTTGAACAGTCAACCTGAAAAACATGAGAAAAAAAAGACTGTGAGCAAAACTGATTACTGTAACATGTTGAAGATTAATGAGGAAGTTTGTGGGAACCAGCCACCAAAGTCCAAACCTAAAGACCTGCTGGATACCTTTACAGAGTTCCTGCATTTTAAAAACCAATGCTTTTAAAGACTTCAATAAATAACAAAAACCAACCTTTATTTTACTTAAAACTGATTTCATACTTTTAAAGGCCTTTTAATCACCAGCAGGTACACTACTCCAGCAACACTGAATAATTACATTCTGCAGTAGTTTTTCTATTTGTTACACTCATAGGCAGTAACATAGCTACGGTGACATCACCCGTTGGTTTCGCTGTCCCCATCTTGGTGTTTTTAAACTGGATGTGACAAGTGAGGGATGGATCTGACTATTAAACATCACGCAAAATGAACCAAAAATGAACCAATTAAAATGGTTCCTGTCAGTATAAAAATAGTACATAACAACAAGCCCTATGTAACCTTAAGATTCCCCAGCTGGAGAATTTTTTTGGGATACAGAGGTTCATTTTTCTACTCTGAAGTGGCCTGATGAAGTAACCCACTTGAGGACATCCTAACATGTTAGCAGGGTATGTCAGCATTAGCTCAAGATACACCTGAAGGTTATGGAAACTGATTAAAAATTTGTGTCATGGACTTCAATGTTGAATAAGTAGAGTTAGTGTCCTATTTGAACTACTGAAGGAAAGTCAGAAGATCGCCATGGTTATGGTTGGGTTTCATCCTTTAGAAACCAAGGTGGTTGATAATAAATTGACATATGATGCATCCAGTATTAGTAACAAGGAACAACAGACCAACATCTTTATAGACCAACATCTGTACATCTGTGCTCCTAAGTATGAAAGCTGTTAGGGATATTGATATGTAAATATTCGTTTTCATTGTGTGTTCACTAGGTTCAGAGTCACTTGACGTTTCAGATATGGCTGCTGTGTTTACCAGAAGACTAAAGGTTACTGTTTCAGAACCTTTTTTGGCTGCAATACGCAGAATACGCAGAACAGAGAATACGCAGAACCATATAAATCCAGCATTGCTATATACAAGTCTCAGGCTCACCGTCATATACATAAACCTCACCTGCATGTTTTTGGAGTTGCATCTGTCAGAGTGCACCTCAAAACTCCATAACTTACACAGATATTTTTAGATGTGTTAAAAATGACTGGTGGCAAATTTCTCTCTAGAGACCAAATGGAAGAAGGTTTTGGTAAATTAAAAGGTGCCCTCAAACTCACCTGGCCTCTGTCTGATGTGGAGACAGACGATGGGGAGAAAAAGGGATTAAAAGTTGAGATAAAATAAAAGTAAAGGCAGATATGGCCACCCTTCCCCAGGCTGGACAGCGTAGTGCCTGGACTCAACAACTGCCACCCCCCTGTTGGCCAGTTAATAATCAACCTTGTGCATGCTAGCACTACACAAAGTTAAAAAAAAAAGAAAAGAGAGACAAACTTTCAGACTGTATAAAGATTTCAGTGACTCTATAGTTAAATTGTTTGGCTGCAGCATCTGATTGTTGGGTTTCTCTCTAATATTGTAGGGCCTCTACCCTACAACATAAAACACCTTGAGGTGACTGTTGTTGTGAATCGGCAATATTTAAATGGAATTAAACTGACTTGAATTCATTCAGTCTCAAAGTGATACTACAACGCAGTAGTTTGTCTTTAACTCTCTTTACTCCAAAATACTCGGTATTCATAAAGTGAGCTCACTTAAAAGAATGTACATTTTATTTTTGAAAACCAATTGGATTACACTGACAGAGGTATCATATCTCAAACATATATTCATAGTGACAAACATTAGTAAGTCATTTTAAAACTATAATAATATGGTATAGTACTCGGGGTATACATATAATATGCATAATGTAAATCTAAAGTCATGAAACTAGGAAAGACTGAGCTTTCAGAATTTCTTACAATTGTTTTTCTTTTACTGCTCCTACAACACCCGAAAACCCCCTGATGGGGATCAAAAACTCTTTACCTTACCTAAACTAAAATGAACTATTTTTAATGGCTACTACACTAAACCACAAAGTACATTTAAAGTAAATTAAAACTAAAAGTTAAGCTTAATATTCTAAAAGAATTTGGAAAAAAAAAAGCTAAACTTAACAAAGTTAAGCTCAAATAAACAGCTTAATTATACTTGACAAATTTAGACTAAAATAACTAACTAAACTATACCCAGTTAAACTTAACTAAAGTAAAATAAACAATGAAGGTTAATTAAATTTAACAACAAAACTAAGAAAGTAAATAACAGAATTTAGCTAAAATAAACAACAAAGCTCAACTAAACTTGACAACAAATCTACGATATCATAAATGAGAAAGCCTACTACTTAATACTAAGCCAAAATAACTATTCTTAAACTAACCCAAATTAAAACACTAAAGCTAAATTAAGCTTAACAAAAAAGCTAAGCTAAAGTAATTAACAAAGCCCAACTAAAGTTGTCAACAAATCTGACTTAAACTTGACAACAAAGCAACACTAAAGTAAATAAAGCAGCACCATGTTTTCCTTGGACTGAAAATGGGTCTCAGTGTTTCAGATGTAAACTGTCTTGTGCAATCGTCCTCGATTTGGAGCTTTCACGTTCCCCTGCACATACATTCAGCAGAGAGTGGGCGAGTGTTTGTCTTGTTCTGACTGCCGGGTTCCAGCTTAACGCCCCCACAGAGCAGCTCAGAAACAAACACTGTCCTCACTCCACCTTCATGCCGACCCTCCACTTTGACCACAGAACAGAACCCATCAGTTCTCGTATAACAAGGTAAAAACTGACCACGGCGTAATTCCAGAATGTTTACTGCCACCAGGGTGATTGTTCAAATGAGCAACCATTTTGCAAATTTGTCAGTATTATCCCCAATGAATAAACAAAAAAAACATCCAATTCCTCCCACTCATTTGGCTGCCTGACTTCCACAGAACAGATTTTTTTGCTGACTGCCCACATATACAATCCTGCACACGCCCTCTCAAACCTGTACGTTAGTGCAGATATTGCAGGTCACTGAGGCTACATTCACATGTACACCGGTATTTTTTAAAATCAGGGATTATCCACTATAATTTTGAAAAATATCTTCATCCACAAGAAAATGCAAAAAATGGTGCCGAGTGCTGTCAGGAGCATGCCAAAGCAACATGAGGTGATCCGAACTGTGTAGAAATTTTGGGCAATCAGAAGCGTACAAACAATAACACAGCACACCACCTGAAAAAAGCAGATAAAGGTGCACACCTTTGATGTTGCAAGACAAAATCTTTGTTTTTTCCTCACATAAATGCAAAATTCAGTTTCTGAAAACTAACCCTGGAAGCAGTTTTTCAAAAGCTGCATTTTCAGTGACCTGAAATGCCATTTACATGTGGATAAAAGGCCAAAAACCAGTAGAAAGGGCTAAGTTTTCCAAAACAGCTGTGTACAAACATCAATAACTTACCAGGAAAACACTGTTAAATGGGCCACAGCAATAATACCTGGGCTAAACAACCTGGTAATATCTGAATTTAGTAAATAAAAATGCACTGAGTGAATTAAGCCCAGTTTAACAAAGAAAGTTGATGACCACCGTGTCATGGTCCTGGGTCTCTGACCCAGTGTTTTGAGTTTATGGACTCTCAAGTTCTGTTTATTTAAATATTTTCAGTTTGATTCTTTGTTAGCTTAGTGTTTATATTTGCCTCGTGTTTTTGGACTTTATGTTTTGCCTTTTGAACTTCCTGCAAACAGCCTAATTAAATGGCTCACCTTTCGTTGAAACCAGTCTGTCTTCCGTGTCTGCATTTTGGGTCCTCAACATCACACTCCACTCGGTCTGCAGACTATGCAGACCATGATACCCGTTATCTCCAATTGGGGTTTTCAGTTTTGTCAAGCTAGCTAAGGCAGCGAAAGCCTGGCTATGTTGAACTTCCTTCATAGTATACCCCTCTGGTCTTCAACTAGCCCCGTTTGCCATAAATATTCTTGATTTGGTTAGTTTGTTTGTTCACATTTTCATCTTGTAATTCCTTAATGTTTTGAGTTTTTAGTTCTTGCTGTTTGTATTAGAGTTTATTAGTTTCTCTTATTTTCCTTTGTGCCTTCCTCCTGTCTTCCCTCCATGTCAAGTTTACTATTGTCTGAGTTTCCCTGTTTTTAGTTATGGTTACTCACTTCCTGTTTTAATTTGGTAGTTATTTGTCCCTTGTGTATTGCATTTAGATTAACTTCCCTCCACTTGTCTTGATTGTTTGCAGCTGTGTCTCGCCACCCTCCTGTGTTCCATTACCTGATAACCCTGTGTGATAACCCCAGCATCCTGATGATTGTGATATTATGTAGTACAACTACAACTGCTTCTGTGATTTGGCAAGCACGTGGCAGAGAGACTCGTAGGCCACGGAGGCAGTTAAAGCGTGACTTGATGACCCCAAAAGTCATCTCTATCCTGACCTTTCACTTATTAAGCTCTCCTTTGAAATGACCATCCACAGCAACGGACAGAGCACAAGAGAGGTGAAGAAGAGAGTGCAGGCAGGGTGGAGTGGATGGAGATGAGTGTCAGAGGTGATGTGAGACAGAAGGAGCAGCAAGAGCGAAAGGGAAGGTTTACAAACAGGCAGGCCAATAGACACCTGATGATTTTTAAAAGCGTTACATTTGTCAGTCTCACCTCTAGTTTTTTGCAGCTTTAGAAAAAGCTTGGGATACACCACTCTGAAATTAATAAGTTCTTGCAGCCTGTCGATGAGGTCTGTTATGGAGCCCTTGTCACTGAGCCCTAGTACAGTACAGGCCTCTTGTAGGTCTTCCTTTTGTGGCTGTTGGACAGTGTTTCTATTGTCACATTCTGTTTGTAAAAAAAAAAAAATGTAGTTAAATACTGAACAGAAACACATACACTTTTGTTCTCAGTGAAGGAAAGAATGGTGGACTGATCCAGTCTTTTGAATTACTTTGACTTTCTCTTTTCTTCTTCTCTTTCCTTTTCTTGCTTCAGTTTTTGGAAGAATGTCTTCTTTCCTCACGTCTTCACACACCCACGGTGCAAGTGTTGAATGTGCAGTCTTTGATTCTTAGTGGTTTCTGGTCAATGTGCCAGGGGTTATATTATAACACTCAAAATGCAGTGTAGTAAAATACACATGCAGTGAGATTGCCATAAGCTGCTAACCTTTAAATTACTGCATGGTAGTCTCAAATAAAATCAGTATGCTCTATTTGTTGGTTCCACAGTAGCCTAGGGTTACAGTTGAATTACAGTAAACACAGCAAAAGCAAAAATCTCATTTGAAACAGCTAAACGTCATAATATGAAATTAAATGTATTGCTGGTATATATTTTGTTCTGTCACAATAAATCGAGTTTAAATATTAATTATAAACCCCCCCCCTTCTGTTTGCTGGTCAGTGACCTTTGAAACACTAAATGCCAAAGGTGTAGAAGTGTCTTTAAAGGACAACTAACCACTTCAGTCCAATGGGAATGCATCAGCAATGTCAAATTTGATGAGATTGCCATTTTGAAATAACAGCTTATGAGATTAAAGTTGATTCATACTTTGAACCCCAGCACAGACTGTCCAGACATGGAATTTATGGAATTATACGTCATTATGGAACGCAGGACACTTGTTGATGGCAGCAGAGTTACCTGTACAACTGTGGGGGTTGAATAAAGACAAGGTAAAATTAACGTAACAAAACATATCTCACATAAATAATGTAACTAAATAAAAATAACAATTTAGTGTGAAACATTAATGTCATGGTTGACCACAGACAGGTTTATTCACACATTTGTGTTTCTGTGGTCAGTCTCTGTTTCTACAGTATTTTCTTAAATAATTTTTAATGTAAGCATAACCACAGAGAGTAGCCTGGTTAGTGGCTACATCGTGATCCATGAGATCAGGTGGTGTTGTCCTTGGACAATCGGGGCACTTTGTCTCCTTTGGGATGAAGCAAGGAGGTGTCTCCTTTCTGTACCTCTAGTCCACAGAGAGCTCGTGTGGTGGAGGTGTTCACCTTTTTGAATATAAGTATTCTCTCATTGCAGACATTTTTCTGTCATTGATTGATTTCAGGCTCAGACGTATGGATTTGTTTCAGGGTCCTCTGTCATTTGTCTAAACTCCAGAGCTGTGTAACATGAGATGTGATAACACTTGAAACCACATTACCATCATCCGGTCACGTCTGGACACAGCGATGAGACTGTCCAGTCCCTCTGTAGAGTGTCATGTTGTGCAGGTTAAAGGACCCAAATGCAGACACTGGAGGCAGGGTGGATAAACACAAAGTGAGCCTGTTTATTAAGGCTATTGTAAAGTCCATGAAATATATAATATACAGTCTAAAAGGCAATGCAAAACTAAAGGAGCAGGAACACACACGGGGGGGACAGACACTGTGACAAAGGACAAAAGAAACTAATCAGTGATAACCAGACAGGGGAAGTAAAACTAAATATGAAATGCAAGGGACAAAAGACTATCAAAATAAAACAGGAAGTAACATAACAAGGGAACACCTAACACAGACACACTTAACAAGATACAGGGGAGACAGGATAAACTGAAACTCAAGGAATTAAATGTAAATGAATACTACGACCACAAACCAAAACTGGATTACAAAAGGCAGCAAGAATCAAAACTAAGAAAACCTGAGAATATAATCATGAAGAAACCAACCAGGAAATATCAGCTATAAATAAAAGGAATACCAAACTCAAAGAACTCAAAATATAAATTTAGCTGTCCAAAACTCAAAATTTTGGGTCCAAGACTCAGGGCTATGACACAGAGGCACTTCCACTTTTTCACAAAGTCAAAAGTGACAATCGTGCAACCAAATTTAAACCAGTTGTCCTTGATATTTGTGTGAATAGAGAAAAAACACCTTTTCTTGGAGTTCTTAGAGTAGCCAAGATCTCCATAAGATCTCCATCTTGTGTTGGTGTTTCAATCAACTCGTTACACGTATGTATGTCTCTTAGGGACTCATGTCAGGCTGGCAGGTTGTTTGTGGGGGTCAGCATGTTTATTTCTAAATGTATATATTCAGCTCCCAGTTTGGATTCGGGAGACAGACACCCTCTCTACTTTTAAGATTAGGCTTAAAACTTTCCTTTTTGATAGACCTTATAGTTAGGGCTGGATCAGGTAACCCTGAACCATCCCTTAGTTATGCTGCAATAGGCCTAGGCTGCTGGGGACTTCCCATGATGCACTGAGCACTTCCTCTTCCTCACTTCTTTTCACTCTCCATGTGTTTTATACACCATTTGCATTTAGTCATTAGCTATTATTAACTCTGTCTCTCTCCTATAGGTGTGCCTTTTTGTCCTGTCTCCCTCTGCTCTCTTCTGTTTCCCCTCATCCCCAACCGGTCGCGGCAGATGGCTGCCCCTCCCTGA
>VUQI01034616.1:3841-19752 GCA_015106735.1 Paratilapia polleni
ACAGGGGTAAAAAAAAAAAATTTGCAGAGGGATGTGTAGACCAGAGGACGAAAATCCCCCCATCCCCCTGGCAAATTGCACCCTCTGTGCACCCATGAGGACCTGGTTTTCTACCAGTTTTTTTGACTGGCACTCACCATTATGTAATCTGTCTCTTCTTACCCAGTGGTCCAAAGGCAAATAACCAAAAATTTGCTGCAACAAGTTGTTTACCTCAATATTTGCAAAGAGAAAGGCACGTTATTTTTCAGCATCTTTTGCAAATTTTGGGGAAATTGAGTTAAAATTTGCACTACATCTGAATGGAAACCTGGCTGGTTTGATTCCAGAGAGCACCATGCTTGGAGACCTCTTAAGGACAAACATTTATAACTTCCATAACGTGAATGTAAATTAACATAAAATAAACACCAGAGCATGTGAAAATCCACTGTGCTTAACCACTGTACTTAGCTCAAACACTTAAATGCCTGTTTTCTAGTTTTGCCTCAACTTTCAAAAAAAAAAGAAAAAAATCAGAAAGTCATAAAAAAACAAAACAATGTTGTAGTAAGTTGTTATCAAGTGAAGAGGAGGCTTCAACTTTCCCACTAGCCATCTGATTCTGGCTCTGCACTGATCAACACATACATCTGACAGTTCAAACAACACAAGTTCCCATTTTAGCAACTCTTGCCCACACATTTTCCTTCGCCTCTTTTCCCACACCCTGCACCTCTGTTTTTCTGTCACTCTTTCTCTAAGCTCGCCCCGTCACATTTTTTCTTTCAAACACACACACACACACATATATATATATATATGTGTGTGTGTGTGTGTGTGTGTGTGACACACACACACAAGCCTTTTCCTGTACTCAACTCCCCTTCCCAGCAGAGTGATGCAGCTTTGCTTTTATGAGATACCAAACTTGGGCTTGCGGCAGAATGACTGACCGACTTGTAGGGAGGACAGAGGAGCCATTTTGTGCCCTGCTGCCTCACTGAATCCCTTTAAAATATTCATTCATAAACTCCTGGAGCCTTTTACTCCACATCAAACACTAGACCCACAGGAAAAGCACTGAGCTGATGCATCCAGAGAGGAAAACAAAAATAAAGGGTAAACAGGACCACGGGTGAAAACCAAAATTAATCTAAATATTCATGCGCTAAATATACTCTGGTATATTCATTGTGTTTTTAGGGAAATGATTTGGACCAAAAGTAAATCAACAGGATTTGAATTTGGGAAAATATGCATAAGCTCTTAGAATTGCTATGTCATTTTTCAGAGCAGCTGTGTTTATCTTTGTGAAATAGTCCAAAGCATGAATTTTTTTTTAAATTTCATGATTAAATAGCAACTTATTTCCTAAGTGACTATCACGAAACAAACATGTACAAACTGCTCACTTGTTGTAAATTACAAGATAAAATTTTATATTTTCCTTTTATTTATATGCATATATGAAAAAATGTGTATGAGTGTGAAACCTGTAATTTGGTAATTATTTGTAATTTGATTTGCTGTGCTGCTTTTGCACAATGCTATTTAAAATCTTTCCACCTCAAGTGAGTATGTATAACAGAATAACATGTAAATATATATCAGAAAGCAATTGCCAGACTGTTTCACCTGGCTAGGGTAAAACTATTTATCTGGTGGAGGTGGTCCACTATCATGGCATAAATAATGCACCTGAAAGTGCATAGTTTAAGTATTGGTTTGTTGACTATTGTTGAACCCAAGTGTGGCAGGTTGGCCATCGCTATCTTGTTTTTTTTTTGGATCAAGAAGTGACAGTGTTTGGAGGAGAGGGGGTAGCTGGTGATTGGCGCTTGAATCCTGAGGGGAGAAACACACTTCTCTTAGAGGCCGATCTACAATGATGGGATTATTGTCAAATGGGCCACCAGCACACTTTTCAGGATGAACGAATTTAGCTAATGATAGCATAATGAAAAAAATGTACTGACTTGGTGTTTCCTGAGAAAAGTTGACACTTTTTGATTGGGATTCTATTGGAGCCAGAGATTTTTTTGGAACCAGCACCTATGCTGTTTAGTCCATTTAAATCGAACAGTGGTTCATTTTCCCCCTTGGTCCATTTCATTCGTGCAGATATGAACACGGTAATCGCACTCGGATGCAGACCAAAGAACTGCACCAAGACCCTTTGGAGGAGGCGGTCTCAGTGTGGTTCCAAACAAACTCCAGAACAGTTTGTTTATGGTGAGAACGTGATCAGATCTTGATCCGACCCATCTACCAGGTGTACGGTGTAAGTTTGAACTAAACCCCTTCCTGTAGCCAGTTAAGCTTTTTTTGTGGGATGAGGCAGAGACAAGAGAGATAGACGGCCAGAGTACACAAACTGTAGTAACTAGCCTGCTACATACAGTTTTGTCTGAAATATTGCCCAGATAAATACGAATGCTAGGAGTAAGTTCTCCTTGTTATCCACTAGTCCAGAACACAGCACCTTCTACCTGGATTTACTTTTGTTGCTCCCACCCCAGACACATCTGGCCAATCAGCGGACTGAACCTTCTTACGTGGTTTGTAGTGACGCATTTTGGTTTGCTTGGTGTGAAAAGAAACCAAACCACGGGAAATGCTTCAAGTTTAGAAACTCATCAACTGATTCAGACCGGAGTGAACAATGTAGCTAGTTCTTCCCCTAGCTGAATAAATTGGCTGGCTCCAGCTACAAATGGGCAGACATTTTAGCCTCACTGTAGTAGACATGCAAAGTAAGAGTTGTAACACAAAAATACGGCAGTGCTTTAAACTAAACAAAGAATTGCATTTAAACTTCTTTCTAATTATTTATTCTTGCCACACTACAAATTATTCCTTTTTAAAGAACTCCAATGTGACCCGAACAAACTCTGTGCTTGCTTACTGCTCAACTGTGCAAGTGGCACGGCGGTAGTTCAGTCTCTTTACAAAAAAAGTATTATAATTCATGTGCTGAACTGTCACAGCTAATAGATCTTTGCATGACATAAATGGTTTTAATCAGAGAGGCACTATAGTATGAGGGCAGGCTCAACAGGAAAAGAAAACAAGAAACTGAGAGGAAATCGGGGTGATTGTGATTAAAGTGAGGCCCAGGGTGAAAAGAGGAAAAGAGGAAATGCATGGGAGCACAGTAGGGAGTAAATGACCTGACTGGAGGGTCAAAACTGTCATTCTAATGCCATCTAAAATAAATTTTAAAAAATCTTAAGCTTTCAAGCTGCAGGTGTGCCATGTCTCTTATTAACAGCTTTGAAATTAGCTGCTTGTGAAGGACACCTGCTTAAAAATATTTAGCAGAAAAGGGTGGAGGCAGTAAAAAAGTACAGTGCGGTTTTGTGGGGGTTTTTTTCAGTTCCATGTTCCTGAAAGCACCTTGGCCATCAATACAGTTAGTCACAGAATGGGCACCAAATATGCAGGCTTGCAAAACATCCCATTTTGAATGGGGTGTCACATGCCCCCCTCCCACTTCTCTCACCCTCTTCCTCCTTCCTGCATCCCCCACCTTCCTCCAGATACCATAAATCACCCTATGTCTCTTCGAGGTTGACCTGCTGATGAACCACTCACTTTAAAGAAAAAAAAAAAGAAAAGAAAAGTCATTAAAATAGCATTTTAAAGCAGAGGCCACACACATACATGCAATTCTGTGAGGTCAGAAGTTTAATATTTAATAATACCTTACCACTGTAACCAGGCAGCTACTTAGAGAAACCAATAAAACGTTCACTCTGGCACCAACAGTGAAGTAGGTTAATTCAGAATTTGAAACACAACTTGCGTGTCTGGTAGCTGCAGTTTGCTCAAAGTCATGTGGTTCATGTTTAATTCAAAAAGCCATTTGCTATGCTTGCTTTAGGAGATACATCATCAATCACCACTTTAGTTCAGTTTTCAATTTAATGTGTTTTGTTCTGAGAGCACGAGAGATTTGGGAGGTTCAGGTGGGTCGCTATCAGAGAAAGAAAGGTAAGAAACAGCATGGACTATAAGTCAGACAAATGGACACAGCAACAAGAGACACACAGAGAGAAGATAGGAAGGAAAAGTAAAGAAACAGAAAACCAGAGGAATGAAAAAGCAGACATGTGTGTCCTGGGGTGAGGCCTGCAGGAAATGAAGTCAACAGTCTTAGAGAGAGAAGAATGTGAAAAGCAGCTGTGGGACTGCCGTCCTCTGCTCCTGCAATCTCCAAGGCCTCGAAGGACCACTCGTCTGACACCACTAAATAGTTAATGGGTGAATCCAGAAAATTACAGTGACAGACTGTCATTAAGTGCTGATTAGACTTTGGTTCCAGCTTTATTTGTGCCACAAGTGCCTTAACCTGTTGATATAAGCTATAGTGAATAAACAATATAAATTTCAAAGGCTGCAAAGTTTAATTGGGACTTAAATTTATTCGATGCCAGCTTACTGTAGGGCAGATTTTAAGGGCAGAGGTTTACAAGAGTTGAAATAAAATACAAGTGTGTAAAAAAATAGATATGCATTGCTGGCTGGGATAATTAGATTATTAGACTTTGTAGCAGTAAATCCCAGCTTAAGAGTTTCATTAACCACATTTTAAAAGTAAACACTTGTGTAAACATGGAATCTTTCAAGCTAGATAACAATAAAATAGGTTTGCGTCCTGAATCTTATCAAATGTTTAAAATGAATTTATTAATTTTTTCGCCATTTTCAGCCCTTGATTCAAAACGTCCACAATCCAAAGAGGATTAAAAACACTTAACAACAGCAAGAAACAAAACCTGCTGCATAGAAGACCCAATACCGAGTGGAAGGATGGAGGGATGATTAGGGTCTTTTCAGCTGAGGATGAGCCCCAAACAGATATGCTGGGGGGGCTGATTAATGATTAATCTACCTTGGCCACAACAGAGAAGATGCAAACATAGCACAGGAGGAGAAACACTTCAAACTCAGGCATAGAAAGGAGACTCACAGGCAAATATGCCATCATTCAACATGCTCACTGGACCTAGTGCACATTGTATCCTTAAGTGATGGGCCAGTGAAAGAGAGGGCTATTTAGGGCCTTGCAGAGTCCACCATTAAAATAAGATAGTGGGTGATGGGTGATGGGTGATGGATATGTAAGTGTGTGTGTGTCTGAGAGAGAGAGAGAGCATATGTATATACGTCTTTGTGTGAAAGAAGAGAAAAATAGGCTTATGGAGGCAAACATTACGAAGGAAGAACTAGCTTTTTTATTATTCAGTTTTAATGTATTTTTTCTAATAGCACTGCACTGTTAAGGATAAAATATCTCAATGACTGAGAGGCTACTAAACTAGAGAGTCATTTTAATTTAATTCTTAGATACTGTGATGGGAAATATTCTATAACTCTATATACAATGCCTATTACCAAAGTTTTTTATTTCAGTTTATAGATTTAATTAAACTTGGTCACTGCATGTAATCAGACATGCAAAATAGACTGAAAAGGAATAAATAGCCACACACATACACATACATCTCATCTGCAGGATGCCCTGAAGTATATTATAAGTAGTATATTTAGTTGGAACAATTCCAAACTTTTCTTATTGACTACTGTAGAGGTATTGCTGCTCTAGTCTTTATTATATTACTCATAACAAATGTGTATTGTTGTGTATGACAAGTACCCAAGTCATCTTGCGGTGGAAAGTTTGTCACAGAAGGACATCACATTTAAAGCCCTAGAGTAGTGATGTGCCAATCAGTCTTTTTAAGTGGGTTGAATATCTGCCAGACATCACTTCTGCTCACCAGATCACTGCATTATAGGTCCCTATTGTGCTGCCAAAATGTACATTGTTTGTTTGTTATAGCTTATCTGTGTGTGTGGTTTGGATTAACCCTACTGTATATAATATGCCTGTATCCATATCCAATGTCTGTCTGTATATAATATATATAATCTTGTCTGTAGAAGATTGTCTTATGTGTATATAATGTACACTGTCAGTATTGTCTTTGTGCACACTGTCATTTTCTGTTTTTTAATTTTCTACATAGTACCACTAGAGAGAGAGAGAGAGAGAGACCAACAGCCGGAACCAAATTCCTTGCATGTGTAACATGCTTGGCGAAAATAAATCTGATTCTGATTCTGAAAACACTTCTGATCGATTGCAGCATTGACATAGGGCCTTTGGAGGTATCCTGTGATATCTGGCCTTGTAAAGTTGGCAGCAGATCCTTTGGGCCATGTAGGTTCTTGGGTGGATGCTCTGTGGATCAGGCTTGTTTCGGCACATTCTGCAGACTGGAATCTGGGGACTTTGGAATCCAGGTTATTGCTCTGGGCTCTTGCGTTCCTAAGCAGTTTTTGCAGTGTGGTGGAGTGATTTGTCCTGCCGGGGGAGAAACAACGTTTAATTGGGTGGTTCATGTCAAAATAGACCCAAGGTTTCTCAGAATATTGCACTGACGAAATGACCAGTGGAAATGATTATTCCACTCACCTGTTAGTGGATTTAATGTGTTTGTTTACATACACAGTATATGAACAATATTCACATTAAAGTAAAGCTGAAATAATTTTTTCATTAGTTGATTAAAAGACCAAACAATTATTCAGTTAATGCAGAATTCAATTCAATTTCAATTCAATTTTATTTATATAGCGCCAAATCACAACAACAGTCACCTCAAGGCGCTTTATATTGTGGGGTAAAGACCCTACAATATTAGACAGAAAACCCCAACAGTCAGACGATCCCCTATGAGCAAGCACTTGGCGACAGTGGGAAGGAAAAACTTCCTTTTAACAGGAAGAAACCTCTGGCAAGAAGTAATCAGCAAATATATTCCTAAATTAAAATGTAATGCTGTTTTTGCAATTTTTATTATTTAGATGTAACATTTAATTTAACTGTCTTGTATTAGAAAATACTGTGAGTTTGGTTATCTGAACCTGTATTCAGAGACAAGAATGTATTGATGCCTGCCTTGAACAGGGCAGAGGTCGGGTCTGTTTTGCAGTCTTGCCTCATTTTTATTCATTAAAGATTATTTTCCAAAGAGAAGCTGGAGCCCAGTGCATTAAACATTATAAATCCATGGCTGTTTGTCTGTTTCAGTTTTAGAACTATTTAATGAGATATATTTGGCCATTTTTGAATACAATCTCCAAAGCTAAAGCAGTGGAGGCTCCTAGTTCAGCTGTTGAGCAGCAAGGCCATTGTGGATTCTTGTTACGGCTTCAGTATCATTCATCTGGCAGCAGTGCTGAGGTGATTACTTCTCTAGGAGACGGACAAATACTCAGAATAGATCATGATGTCGCCCTGCCAGGTGAGGATAGCAATAAAATCTCCAGGAAGAGGATTCTTGGTGGGAGGGAGTGGAAGGCTCTATAACTGTGGGGATATGAGTGTTTGTGTGTGTTTAAATGTGGGGTGCTTGTACATTTGTGCGTGCTGGCGATGCAGGCAGGACTTTCATATACCAGATTAAAATCAAAACAGAATGACATTCAAAATGAAGCCGAAAGGATCAGACTCTAGCTGGTGTTTGTGGTTTGATGGACTGTCAAAACACTTTTGGTGAGATTACACACCTGTCACAGGAATGCTGTCGTAGACGTTATACAACACTGATAACAAAATGGGATTCCTGTTATGAATTTCAGCTATGTCCCAAAAGGGGGAAAAAAAGGGGGAAAGACAAACACCTTTCACTATTATTTAGCCCTCTGTCTGTGTCTTCAGTGCACCTGCCAAACTGCGCCAAGTCCTTAATAAGAAGCACCGTCAGAGCAGGTGGCAGCTGAGCCGCTCGCTGCTTACCTGCATGAATCCCTACAAACCGCAGTCTATTTAAACGGATTTATTGGAGTCTTTTTTTCCTAATTTATGTCTCCGTCCTCTTTCCCTTCTCTTCTCCTATTCCCATCTGTTGTCACTAGTGACTTTTGATCAACCAGAAGGAAATGCTGCTAAAACTAATATACCCGCTCTGTCAGTCCACTGTGGAAAATGCCAGATGCTGTCATATCAGCTCTCAAGTGATCAAGTTTCAAGTGACTAATGCAAAATCAGCCCCGCATATGCTCTCATGTAAGTTTATAGTTCAAAAAAGGGAGTCGACCGAAATTAGTCATCCTTTAAAAAAAAAAAACAGCACAGGCTAATCAAAAAGGACAAATCAGACTTCACATTCAGGCTACACAAAAGCCAAATAATAAAGAAGCTCAGTTCGAGGCATCGTTTTTTTTTTTTAGGCGCTTTGCTTGGTGCCTTTCAGAGTCTTGGCTTTCTGCTAAGCCTTTCACCCATACCCATTATTTTCCCCTTGCAAATGTGCATTTGCTAATTTGCATTTGGGTTTTCACTCATTTAACCACGAAATGTAGTATATCCAGTAGTAATAAGCTGTATATTAAATATTTCTTTAGCTGTCCACATAATGACCAGTAGGAAGCCATGGTCTACCTATTTCGCTATTCACCATTTAACACTAGGGTTTAAGATCTCACTTTTATACTACTTGTTGCCGTAATATCACAATATCCATTGCTGTGTTTTCCAGCTAAAATGGACCAAGAAATAACTGAAATTCAGCAGCTTTCACTCATATTTTTTAAGCCATGGGGAGCACTATTCTTGATATAGTCATCTGTGTTGCATCGGTAAAGAATCAGGAAATTGGAAGTGACAGAAAGGTGTGTTTGAGTGGTTGCAGGTCATTTTATTGATGTCAGACATGGAGTGAATGAATAGGGAGGCCGACTTCGGCCCCATTGGAATTCTTTTTATGTCGTGTCTATTGGAGGAAGAGGTGGATGGCAGATCTATATAGGCAAGTGTGTGTGTGTGTGTGTGTGTTTGTGTGTGTAGGAGACATTCAAACTCTAAAGCTTCTGAGCTCCCATGGGGTCTTAAAGATCTGACAAAGGAAACCAATGGATACCCAGGGGACACCAATAAAGTCCCATTTCAGGAACACCCACACATAAAGTGACTGTACAGGCTCTGGCAAGTTACCATGCACACACAGACTCACACACACACACACACACACTTGTGACTTATTGTGCACTGAGTCGTTCAACGGTGCTAGACGTAGACATGTTGTGTCTGGAGCTCTGCTTTTTTTATGGCAGTTTCACTGCAACAGACATCCTCTTTTTCAGTTGCACTGTACTGTAAGAACACACACACATATAGACAAAATACTAACTTGAACAGTATCTTAATCTTCTTTCTGCATCAATCACCCACAAACCATCTAGGTTTGTGGGTGATTGATGCAGAAAGCAGATTGCACGGATGGTTGCTCATTTCATGTTAAAGGAACAGGTTAATAACAATGCTGAAGTCCAATCTTTCTAGACATTGACATCAACACTGATGTAAATATGGCGGCATTAGCTTGACAAATATTTTGTGGCAGTAGTCCTGGCACTAAATCATTCTGGTAGAATGCATTTTCACTCGCCTGTCTATAACAGCTACCAACACAACATCTACTGAATGTCCAGCAAGAAAGAACACAGGTCTGCAAGTGAGTGCAGGAACTCACTATTCATTGCTAAGTAACTGCAGCTGTTCTTAACGTTGGTTTCAGTCCATTTATATTAACAAATAGACACAGAGAAACAGTAAACAGATTGTCCAACGTGAGCAACAAATGAGTGTCAACATTATGTATAGGCCAAGAAGCTGTGTTCAGTTTGTACCCCCTCTTTAGATCACCCTCCACCATTATTTTTGGAGGGAGGGGTTCATATCAGTTATAATAAATTACACTGACTAGAAAGTCAAAACTTAAACTTTCACAGAAACCTCTAAAACCAGTATTTTACATTATCTGCTTCTCAACTATTGGATCCTCACATTATTCATGATTTCTGTGTAGCAGATATAAATGCATTACTTCCATGCTGTATCATCAGAAGGGGCTGTTGATGAATATTCGGCTGCAGGAATGATTTAAACAGTTTCAAGGGTGGTTTTGATGTGCTTTGACATCTTTGCTATGATTCATTGCAGCTGCTGTTAATCCAAGCTCATTGGTAAAGTTACCATCCTCTTTGGAGTGACCCTGTCCTCCCAAGAAAAACACTAAAAACACTATCAGTCATTTCAGCAAGTGCCCAGTTATGATATGTGTATGTTTAAAAAATAAATGCCTCTTAAAGTCAATCAGGACCACATATGGATAAATTGTGACCTTGTTCCAGAGCCATAACGTCTGCAGACTTCAGAAGCTGTAGTGAATGCAAAACCTGACTTTATTACAGGAGATCGCTGTTTTAATTCACGCTTAATTTTGTTTTCTTTTATCCAGAATCAATATTATTTTGCTTTAACCAAACCACTGTGTTCTGCATGAATGTGCTAAAAAGACTGCATTTATTGTTTTCTGTCAGCAGTGAACTAAATGAGTACTGTTTGCCATGAAATGCGTGCACTGCACGTAATGCACTGGGCAGCAATACAGCTGGCTAGTGTGTTTGGCAGACAATGCAGCTGTCAACAGTACTGGGCAAGTCAGTGTATATTAACATTTATAGTCAAACAAATCAGTACAGATTCTGAAAAAAGAATTAAATTTCAATCCAAATAGCACATATGTGTTCTGAAGAAAACAATTCAGAACATCAGCAATATTGGGATTTACTTTGGAATGTCACACTGAGTTGAAATATCTATGAGTGATGGATGACAACAAGAAATCATTATCAAAGGGTAAGATCACGAGTGAAGAGATTCAAAAGTTCTAATAGAGCTGAAATCATTGGTAAACTCCGTTTTGAGGTGTCCTGCCTTATGGCGCATTGTTTTAAATGCAAAACATATACTGACATTGGTTTGTCTTGACTTTTAAAAGTAGTCTGTGATTTTATAGAAGCAGAGATTACAGTAATTCATCTAATTTGGAAAGTGCCAATGATTCAAGACTATAGATTTCAGGAGGAGGTTCTACTGAAGAAGAATATCTCATTTAACTCATTTAAAGACATGTACTCTTAATTTATAAACCTAAATAAATACTTTTTTTCATTTCATATTTACCTTACCAACCTCAACCATTGTGCAGTCACACTTTTATTTATTTATTTTTCAATTTTTTTTTTTAATGCTGACATGTTTTGGCCAAGGACCAACCTCTGGAGCAGAAAATGAAGCCAATGCAGAAGTGGCAAAATTGCAGTTCCTCTAGTGGCCACTTGAGGCTGGTTCCAAAAGAAACCAGCCTAAGGAGAGTTTCCCCATTAATTAAAACTGAATGGGGTGAATTGAGTTAGGGGCCACTTTGATTGGATTGACCGTTGTCCCAACACAGGCAGCTGTGGCATCTGCTAGGCCTCATCCACTGCTTTGATTCATTCAACTGGAGCTCTTCACTGTGTGCGTGCTGTTGGAGCCTTTTGGGGCATTTTTAATGGATTATCTAACCCATATTATGATGGTGAGTGACATTCTAGTAATTTCTTAGTAGCTTGCTAACCAAGCTAACTATTCAATTCAATTCAGTTTTATTTATATAGTACCAAATCACAACAACAGATGCCTCAAGGTGCTTTATAGTTTAGGGTAAAGACCCTACAATATTAGACAAAAACCCCAACAGTAAGACGACTCCCTATGAGCAAGCACTAGGCGACAGTGGGAAGGAAAAACTCCCTTTTAACAGGAAGAAACCTACTGCAGAACCAGGCTCAGGGAGGGGCAGCCATCTGCCGCAACCGGTTGGAGGTGAGGGGAAACAGAAGAGAGCAGAGGGAGACAGGACAAAAGACACACTCTGGGAGAGAGCCAGAGTTAAATATCAGCTACAACTAGTGTTAGCCGATAAATTAGCACTCCACCCTCTCATCCAAGCACTCCAAAAAACCAACATGGCCACAGCCAAAATGCTAACGTTGAAGCTTAAAAATGCGGAGTCCAAAACCAGCGGGTGATGTCACTGTGCCTACGTCCATCTTTCATATCGTCTATGGTTTTAGCATGCAAAAACAGATTATGTTGTCATGCTGTTTGCTGTGTAAATTGTAGAAATTGTTTATAAAACACGGTTGGTGAATACTTGAGAAATGCTATCAGAGTTCTAATTAAAAGAGGGCAAATATTTTTTAAATGTTAGAAACGACTGATACTGAGGGTTATGAAACACGCTCAGAATTTTTCATGTCTGAAATAGACAGTAATGTCACACTTAGCTTCAACTCACACACACACAAAACCTCTGAAAGCCACCTCATATTAGCTTAATGAATACACAAAAGCCAGTTGTGTGGTTTGAGGACAATACGTCCACGTGGTGAACTCAAAAGCCAACAACTCCCGCTGCATTAAACCTACATCCCACTGTGGTATGCAGCTGCAGCTCACAGATCAGATGCCGGTTCTCTGTATTGAAATTCATATTCAGTTTCTCTCACTGCCACACTGATATAAATACTCTTTAATCAAAATAAGACACACTAAGCTTCCCATCACAACACACACACTGAAGAAAAAAAAATCTGATAACAAAAAGCTGCCTTGGAGTGAGCAGTAAGTCAATGAGTCATAGGTCTAGGAGATTAGACGGGAGGCTCTGCACTGATTCAGAAGGGATTACAGAGCATACATTACAGGACAATGATTTTTCAGTTTACCGAAAAGATACAAATGATTTGATTATGTACAACTGAGAAAGAGCACTCCTCGTGCCTTTTGAGTTCCCTTCATGAACCTTGGTGCTGTTCGAAGTGTCACCTTCCTGATAGCAGTCACCCCTCTATGTGATTTACCTCACACACCAAAAAAGTATCAGACTGAAAAGTTCAGCTGGTGAAATTCAAGCCGGCAAACCTCTACCTTCCCTCAGCTGTGCATGGATACTGATACACATGTTAGACACGAATGCAAACACACACACACACACATATATGCACATGCATGCATGCACACTAGCTCTTGCTCACAAACACATGATTACCGTTTCAATCCCACTCACTCCTTCTCTTTCAAAATATAAGCTGCTTTCATGCTGCTACTTATGCAAGCTGAATGTTTGCATGTGATATTCAGATTACCAGTACTGCTAAATGTGCTACCGATGTACTGTTGCGGCCTGCTCTGGGTGGATGCACTACACTGTTTTCAACAACCAGCAGCCAGCCAAGCCCAGGCAGACAGCTCAGAGACAAAACAATCCACTGTTATTAATGAGGACATTTTTCAACTCAGTTAGAAAGGTAAATACACGGTCTGAATGTTAAGCCATATGGGCTGCTTCAGAGAGCCTAGATCAAAGAGGATTCACTGATTCAGTCTGACATCAGGACAGCCTTGAAATAACAATGATCAGAGTGGGAATAACCACCCACATATTGTACTTGACTCTGCCTGGTTAACTAACATCACACTTAATACCTCTGCTAAACTATGTGATTGTTTTAATAATGCATATGGTGATTGTTAAGCAAACACATTAGCATTTGATATCATCAGTTTATGACAAATGTTTGGAGAAGCTGGTTTTGTGATGACAGTCCTGGTTAAGAAACCTTTTTTTTTTCCATGCAGTACTAAACATATTGTGTCACAGTACGCTATATTCAGAAGCTGTTTTCTGTTCTGTCACACAACCTCCTTGAACTGAATGTGTTATTTTATTGTAAGAACTTTAAAGATCTCTTGTATATGCTAGCCCTAAAAGCCCTGGGTTAAAGTTTTATTATTGGCCATGGGAACAGCAGTTGAGAAAGCAGTCTTACCATGATGTTCATTTATTAGCTGTTCTCATGCTATAAGCAACATCATGATCTTCATAAAGATCACTTGGAGTTTATCTAGTTCCCATGAAACTGAAAATATTGATGTAAAAGATGATATATATTTATTTATTTATTTACATTTTTATTCTTTATCTTACTTTGTTACTTCTTTTATGTTTTTTACTCCTGAGACAAGATACAAATGTTGTGATCTAATTCTGATATTTTCTGTAATGTTATTGTATTTCAGGTAGTCAAATCTAGTAAAAAGAATGGGGGAAAAAAGAAGAGGAAACCTAGAATATAACTATTTCAAAACATCTGCGTCAAGGCAAATCCCCAAATCATTTCTCATCCATTTATGAGGGATCAGTATGCCCCGTAATTTCCACAAAATAACTCATAATATTCACAGAAGTCTACGGAAGAGAAAAAGACAGTCATCTGGTTTATTCTTGCAAAACTATGCCTCAACTAAAAATCCCACATCTTGCTTCAGCACAATTTTTCTTTTGAATTTTTTTTTCCTGCAACCAACACACACACAGACATCCTTACACACAAACCATCCACTTGCTCACACCCACACAGAAAGTACTCTGACCTGTTCTTTCAAACTGAGCTGACTGTCCTGTGTCTCATGGGACAATAGCAGTACATCACAACACTTGACATTGCGTGGGCCACTGAGTGCACACTTGACTGCATCTAGTATTTCTTTTATACCCAGAGACCCCAGCTTCAAGATTCTATAGTTTCAAACTCTGGACCTTTTGTTGTCTGTTGTATTTCCTTAAATTATACAGTAAGTTCATTGTCAAAATTCAGCTTACCACATGAATAATCCAGTTGAAACACAGTAAAATGGAAAGATTTGTTTAATTGTCCAAATACCTATGGACCTTTGATTAGATACACCTTGCTAGTACTGGGTTGGACCCCTTTTGCCTTCAGAACTGCCTTAGTTCCTCATGGCATAGATTAAAGAAGGTGCTGGAAACATTCCTCAGAGATTTTGGTCCATATTGACATGATAGCATCACAAAGTTGCTGCAGATTTGTAAGCTGCACATCCATGATGTGAATCTCCCGTTCTACCGGATCCCAAAGGTGCTCTGTTGGATTGAGATCTGGTGACTGTGGAGGCCATTTACGTACAGTGTACTCAATGATATGTTCAAGAAACCAGTTTGAGATGATCTGAGCTTTGTGACATGGTGTGTTATCCTGCTGGAAGCAGCCATCAGAAGATGGGTACACTGTGGTCATAAAGGGATGGACATGGTCAACAACAATACTTAGGCAAGATATGGCATTTAAACAATGCTCACCTGGTACTAAGGGGCACAGAGTGTGCCAAGAAAATATCCCTCACACCATTACACCATCACCAGCCTGAACTGTTGATACAAGGCAGGATGGATCCATGCTTTCATGTTGTTTAAGCCAAATTCTGACCCTACCATCTGAACATCACAGCAGAAATTGGGGCTCATCAGACCAGGCAACATGTTTCCAATCTTCTATTGTCCAATTTTGTTGAGCCCATGTGAATTGTAGCCTCAGTTTCCTGTTCTTAACTGACAGGAGTTGCATCCTGTGTGGTCTTCTGCTGCTGTAGCCCATCTGCTTCAAGGTTTGAGATGTTGTGCATTCAGAGATGCTATTCCGCATACCTTGGTTGTAACCAAGATTATTATATATAACTAAACTAAACTTAAAACTAGATGTGAAAAAACATTTTAGTTAACTAAAATAAAAATAAAAATTAGACTTTTGAAAAAAATTTTTAACTAACTGAAATGATTTTGTGAACTTGGAAAACTAACTAAAATAAAATAAAAATATAGAGGAAATATCCTTAGTTTTAGTATTTGTTAATTTGGTAAAATTTGTTATCACAACTTCCCTGATGAGGATTTCATGGACATGTTCATTGAGACTTTGGATGTCTACAAGACTGTGAGTCAACTGCTTTCACAAAGTTCTGTTTATATTGTAATATCCATACTGATTTTCCTAAATCTTGCCTCTGGCATCTGCCCTAAATACAATAATACTTAAAAATACTAAAACTGACACTGAAACTAATAAAAGCTAAACTAAAACTAAACATTTTCAAACAATAAAAACTAAACTGAAATGAGCAAACCCACTCTGGGAACTAACTGAAACTAAACTGAATTAAAACAAAAAGT
>VUQI01034617.1:25231-36738 GCA_015106735.1 Paratilapia polleni
AACAAAAAAATTTTAAAAAATAAATAAAAATTAAAAAAAAAAAAAAAAAAAAAGAAAAAAAAATAAAAGAAAAAAAAAAAAAAAAAAAAAAAAAAAAAAAATGCATTAATGGAAAGTTATTTTTCTACATGCTTCAGTATTTTCATTGATTTAATTGTCAGCAAATCCCACAATAATGAGTCAGTCCTATTGTCTGTATAAGTCATTTGCATGGAGTCTCAGAACTCCACTGTTATCCCACAACTATTAAAACCAGAGCCACAAAGTTATATAACCATAAACACTCAGCCATCATATTTTTGAGTTAATCCCATCTGTATTCTACCACATGCAAAATAGTCCCCAGACTCCATTATCATTTCCTCCTGTTTGAGTAACACTGCTTAAAAGGTGTAGTACAATTACATTGCTGGTTTTTTGTACCTTCACACATCTTCAAAAGATGCTTATCAATGCAGCCGGTGGTAAACAAGATAACTACGAATCAGCATCCAGCCACTGAAACCTACAAAACGAGAATTGCTGCCTTGCGTTGTACACCTCTGTCAACCAGTTAAGTTGCAACTGTTGGATATGCAATGCAATTACTTCATCGTTCTTTCCTTCCATTAGACTTTTGTGACATTTTGTCACAATTAGCCTAGGGTTTCTTGAGTTATGGCCAGAAATGTGTTCTGTGAAGTTTACATTTGTGCCAAATTTAAAGAAGCTTCTTAGAAGCATTCCCAAGTTATCACCTTCCAAAGAATACAAAATAAGACAATACAAAAACATAAAGGCATTAAAATGTAAAGAAAATGTAAATGCATAGAGTCTCTAGGATAAAAAAAAAAAAAAAAAAAAAAAAGGAAAAAAAAGAAAAAGAAAAAAAAAAAAAAAAAAAAAAAAAAGGGTTTAATAGTCTAATTTTCAACAGGTTTTTAATACTAAACCCTGATGAGCTCCTGGATTGATGATGAAAACAGGACCGGTGAACTCACCTGAGGTGGTGGAAGTCATGGAACTCAGGAGAGGGCAGGAAGGGGAGGTGGTATCCACAGTGGGAGATGGTGGTGCTGACCAGAGCTACGCAGTACCACAGGGAGGTGGTGGACAGGTGGGAGCCCAGGATCATCGGCCCGATTGCCACCGGCAGCATGTTGGAGATCTCACAACAGAAAAGAATAGAGCATGTTTAATGAAAAGTCCAGCAAACAGAAACAAACTTATCTTAAGCAGCGGTAAAGGGCTGTCACACTTAGGGGTGAGAAATACCACAATTCTTGTTAAAAGCAATCGCGCAAGTGAAAGAAATGTCATGATTTATGTGAGGAGAGCTCATTATTATTATTCGGCTTCTTCAAATACTTTTTCAGTGCTATCAAATTTTTTGCCAAACAAGGCTTATTTTTCCTTTTCTTTGCTATGTAATCATTTGCATGTTTAAAGATAAGACTGTTTCAGTGGTTTACAGCAAATGTACATATATGATCAATATCTTTGGATCCGTTTTCTGGTATCAGTCCTATTGACACCATTGTGAATTATAAAAACAAGCATTGAATCAGGGACTGATCCGCTTAGCTTTGACTGTGCTAAACTTTAATCCGGAGCCAAAGGCAGTTGCTGAGTGTTTTCAGGATCAGGTTTGTCCACATTCCAGATGTAAAAATGAAATCAGTTTGATTCATCTGAGATAGCTCCAACTGGTCTGACGCTCAGTGAAGAGAGAACACACACACAAACATACATTTTCTATTTTCCCAAAGCAGGGCTGTACTGTAATTTCTGCACAGTCTCAGCAATACAATGCTCAAATCTAGAGAGAAAGACAGAAAATGAAATGAAAAGCAGAGGCAGGAGGATCACTCACCACATGCTCCAGAGGATGAGCGTAGATGGAGACGACCCCGATGGGAGCGGTCCACTCATGGTGCTGTTTGTGGTAATATTTGTAGAGGCTAGGATGGTGGAAAAGCCTGAGGAAATACAAAGAATCAAGATGAAGCTGATGCATAAAACAACTGCACCCTATCTGAAGCCACAGAGAGAAGGACTTGTGGTTCAGAAAGATATTCGAGTCAAGGTTTTAGCTATGTGCTGCCACGGGCTCTCAGCTCATGAAAGAAAAATTTGATTAATGCTAATAGAGGAGGACACAGGCTGCAGATGTCAGCATTGTGACTATGTAACTGTCAAACTGCGGCAGACAAGAAAGCATGCGTCACAGGTGTTTCAAGTAAAAAAATGAATGTTCTCTACCTGTGTGAATAGTAGAAGAGAATTTCCTCCAAGATGGAGCAGATGGCCAGCTCCATCAGGGCCCAGTGAAAGGTAGGCAGCTCGGGGCCACAGGGGTTTCCTCTCCAGCTCATCAGGTAGTAAACGCCCACCACCATGGACCCGGAGATGAACACGTGGTTGAAGAGGACACACTTCAAGGCATGGCGCAGCTTAACTGGATCAACCTGGAGGACAAATGGAGGAGTCAAAGAGACATTAATACTGGACACAAAGTATTCAAACTACATTTAGGCATGTAGACATGGTCATGGTGACCTGCTGAAGTTCAAACTGAGCATCAGAATGGGGAAGAAAGGTGATTTAAGTGACTTTGAATGTGGCATGGTTGTTGGTGCCAGACAGGCTGAGTATTTCAGAAACTGCTGATCTACTGGGATTTTTCCACACAACCATCTCTAGATTTTACAGAGAATGGTCCAAAAAAGAGAAAATATCCAGTGAGCTGCAGTTCTCTGGGTGAAAATGCCTTGTTGATGCCAGAGGTCAGAGGAGAATGGCCAGACTGCTTTGAGTTCAGAATTTGGTGTAAACATGAAAAGCATGAATCCATCCTGCCTTGTATCTGCAATTCAGGCTGGTGGTGGTGGTGTAATGGTGTGGGGGATATTTCATTGCACATTTTGGGCCCCTTAGTACCAACTGAGCATCATTTAAACACCACAGCGTACCTGAGTATTGTTGCTGACCATGTCCATCCCTTTATGACCACAGTGTACCCATCTTCTGATGGCTGCTTCCAGCAGGATAACACACCATGTCACGTGTTTCTTGAGTTCACTGTACTCACATGGCCTGATCACCAGATCTTAAATCTAATAGACAGCAGCTGTGTGATGCGGTCATGTCAATATGGACCAAAATCTGTGAGGAATGTTTCCAGCACCTTGTTGAATCTGTGCCGTGAAGAATTAAGGCAGTTCTGAAGGAAAAAAAAGGGGGTCCAACCTGGTACTAGCAAGGTGTACCTTATAAAGTGATGAGTTAGTATATATCTGTATCAGTCAATGTATCCTTTTACCTCCAACCTTTGTACCCTAGTTATAAATACATGACATGTCATGATGAACTTTCCAGAGTGTATCTCTGAAGTTTGCACATTACATACATATTATATACATTTTGTTCACCAAAATACAAACACAACACCCTTAGAATAGCAGACTTTGTTTCCTATTAATCGACTATGTTCTGTGGTTTCTGACCCCATCCTGCAGAGCGTTTCTTGTATTGTTGTTTGCTGTCTTACTATACTTTTATTTTATATCTTCTCTTTCCCTTTACTTGAACTGGTTATAGAAGATGGCCACACCCCTGTGCTGGGTCTGACAAAGCTTTCTTCTTGTTAAAATGGGCTTTTTTCTTCCCCGCTGTTGCCAAGGGGATTTTTGGATTGTTTGGTTTTTCCTCTATAAGATTATAGGATCTTTACATTAAAATATAAAGTTCCTGAAGATAACCATTATCGTGAAC
Organism: Paratilapia polleni; assembly: GCA_015106735.1. NCBI lineage: Eukaryota > Metazoa > Chordata > Actinopteri > Cichliformes > Cichlidae > Paratilapia > Paratilapia polleni. Next base: position 28,985 of record VUQI01034617.1, read on the forward strand.
TGGCTCTATATAGATTAAATAGATTTTTCTGCCTATAATAGGCGTGAAAAGGGCACATGGAGAGCAAATAGTTCCACTAAATGCTAACTTTAAATAAAGCTTTCTACATTTAGTGAGATGGTTTAACTATAAACTCACATTTATAACTATTTCATTTTTTCAAACACAACTAGACTCCAAAAAAAACTGATCTCACACACACACACACACACACACGTTATTTGGTTGGTTATATACCAAAACAAATTTTGGCTTTATCCCACATTTTGTCCTGACAAATGTGTGACCACTACACAGGCTCAGACACATTGTTCAGATAATGTAAGAGAAATAGTTATATTGCTTGATAAAGTACACAAGTACTGTTGCATAATTCATAATCTTGCTACATAATAGCACATCCTGGTTTGTTCATGACCAGTAGTTCTCAAGTTCAGACAGCTATTTTCGATCATTGACCTTCAGTATTACTGCTCGGAGCAACGGACAGAAACCACCATCACAGCAGCTTTTTACAGATTACCTCATCATTAAAGATATAAAATTTTAGAACCGTGAAAATTGATGTCAAGCTGTAACAGTGACAAACTCTACAGAGTACATGGAAATCTGGGGGAAGTCATTTCTGAAAGGGGTAACACACTCACTGACAGTAAAATTAGAGAAAATAGACACAAAACAATTGGCTGAAAGTATTTTTGTTCTATCGGTTAACGTGAACTTCCCATGCGTGCACTGGAAAAGCACTCACTAATGTGAATACACAGTAACCTTCCAGCCGTTGTTATCAGTAATGCCACTCTTTATCTCTGCAGTGTCCAACAACATCTGTTAATCAAACAGAGTGAGCAGACTTCGGTCAGACGGGCATGTGGAGAACACTTAGGGGCCCCTCATATGCAGATGATATCAACCACATCCTCATACACACGTTTTGTGTGTCAGCATATTTGGTTATGGTACATGTCCCCATGACTTCATGTCAGTTTCCCCCCCATCTCCTTTATGTAGAAGAACAGTCTGTAGCACTAAGCCTAATAGGAGAATGATAAAGTTTACTTTATGTAGCACAGCTAAACACTGTTTTAATTTAACTACTGTGTCAGTTATTTTGATTTTAAAAGCTCAGATTCATTTGAAGGTATGATATGATAAGCTTACTGGGTTATTCTTGTCCAGCTGGATACGGTAGCGAGTGATGAAGTAAGGTTTACCGGTGATGTCCACCCATAGCAGGAGAGCATTTGACAGCCAGAATACCAGAGTGGGGGCGAACATGGTCCCTGTCAAGAAAACAAGGTCACTGTCAGACAACCTTTGACTCAACCTGGGCCTTCACTATGCATTCATTTGATTACACAGAACTTCAAACACACAAGTAAAAGATTTTAGCTCACGTCCAAGCCAGAAACTTTTAAAATGACAGTACGATGAAGGGTAACTGATATCAGATTTTCACTGCAAACTGTGTACTTACTTCCATTAAAGAGGTTATGGTTCAATTTGTCTGTTTGCTTGTCAGATTTGCATGAAAATATTACCAGAGGTGGAGCTCGACCCAACTTAGAAGTGATTAACTTTGGGGAAACCTTTGGAAGGATTCTTTAAGATTGTGAAATAGGGTTAAAAAAAAAATATTAAAAATAAAAAATAAAATAAAAAAAGTGAAAAAGGAGACATTGTCTTGATGTTCTCGTCACACACTAATCCAGATCTCCTTCTATAACCAGGGGCTCAATTCATGCATGCTATACAGGGACTTTTCAGCCTTGGTGGTGGTATTCAGTCTCTGACTGCTCTTGTTTTTTTTTTTTTTATTAAATTATCAGTGCTCCACAAACATGACATTTCTTCTTTTATGGCTAATGTAACCTTTTATGCATTAGCAGTGCTACTGTGAAACTTTCCTCTGCCTATCCTAAGCCTGATTCCCAAAATGTAGGAAAAAAGAAACCTACAGATCCATGAAACCACCTAAATCCAAGTGTTTCACAACACTACAAAGCATGTGTTCATAGAAAAGGAGGTCATTTAAGTTGCTCTCATGTTAGCAGATTCCAGTACTTGAGCTTGGCTTGACCAAAAATGATGTTATGAAAGACCATTAACTAATTGCCGTTATTTGCAATGCTCCTCTACAGTTTTATTTCTTACCCAAGAAGAATAAAGCAGTGTCGTGGCCCTCAAATGCCAAGTACAACTTGGTCCACAAGTTCTGCCAGAAATCTCCCGAAGCTCCCCAGAATCTCTCAAGGTGCCTGAGGGAGGAATTATTGTTCAGTTTCAAGTTCACAACACAGTTTTCTTACATGTTAAACAGGCTGAAAAACCTCTATCCAAACTGTTTGCCACACACACACCTACACATTTAGTTGTGAGATGTGTGGTCCTATCGCATCCAATTATGCCGTGTCAATGTTCTCCTGTACCATCTTGTGTAAGTAAGTTTTCCTACACCGTATGCTCTGTCCTGTCCACCAGCCCAGTCCTACCATCCAAACAAAACTCTAACAACCACCAAAGATGTCCTGGAAACTGCACAGAAATACTGGGCAGTGGTTGCTATAGCTCACCAGGTTGAGCAGGCAACCCATATGCTGAAGACTACTGCAGGGGTCTAGGTTTGAGTCACACACATACACACACTCTCACTGCTTTCCTGCCAACCCTCCATACTATCCTGTCTAATGAAAGCTAAAAAAGGCAAAAATAAATCTTTAGAAAAAGAAATGCTGGGTGGTTGTATATATTACATAATTTCATGTCACGTCATGCCCATGTTACACCCTACGCCAGCCTAACATGTACTGTACTATTATTGTCTGTCCTGTCCAGTCCTACTCCACTGTGCTCTGCCCTTGTCCATCCAGCCTGCTCTGCACCATCCTGCCCGTACTCCCTCCCATCCAGTTCTCATCTGTTTGGTTAGATTCCTTCTCCTGCCGCTGTTGTCCTTTCAACTCTGCACAAGTTAACAACCTGGCAATGTCACTCCTCGGGTGTATCTCAGGACAAACTGCTGGTTTGTTGATGTGAAATCATACCATGTCAGTGAGTTTCCGAACGCAGCCAAGAATAAGATTCCAGATCCGATGACAAACGCAGCTTTCTTCACAGAGTCCCACAGTCCTCCAGGGCCCTCCTGGGCAGAGAAAAAGAATTGTATACAGCATTGTATGAACCCCTCTGTTACTCTTATGAGAGAGTGCAATCTCATGATGCTGCGCTATATCAGCATTTCCCCACAGAAACCTCTCACGGTGTAGAAATGTCTCAAAAACAACAGAAAGACTGTTACTGAAACCTGTGAGAGCATCTGTCCAGGAGGATGAGAACACTGTAGATCTGAATGGTTCATGTTAAGTGTGAAGTTTTCAAGGACTGTCTACAGTGTATTTTCAATCATCAAATAAAATATCTTGGCCAAAAGTATAACAAATGTGTACTTCCTAAACATGTAAAAATACTGTAGATATGCAAAAGAATCATCAAAGCTATTAAAACAGTCTTCAAATGAAATGTTACACCTATTTATAAAAAGGTCTACATTGTGACAGTGCTCCATATTTTTATAACAGATGCAGGTGATCCAGACAAAAGTAGTTCTTTTACTCTGAATCCTAAAACTAAAGCAGTGTGCACAATGGCTCTAACAAATGCACAGAGCAATTAATAAAAGCGAAATATGACGCAGCCGCACAGAGAAAGGCGGATCAGTTCACTCAGCAGGAATTAAGCCCAGGGATTGATGTCACATTTACCAGACCCTCTAAAATGCCAGCTTTTTACCCCAGCTGCCCTCAGCCAAGCCATGGCAACTGAGGCAACAATGTTACACAAATGTCGTGCTGGTCTCAGGCCTCAGCTATTTGTTTTCAGTGATGCAATCATGATCGTGCCTTGAAGATGCAAAAACACAAATGCTTCCTCGTATATTTGTCCTGACAGGCCATTTTGTTCACTACATTTATTATCTATAAATTCTCCAGGATATGAAATAACATATCTGAATATTTTCCCTGTAGGGTACGTCCTCCGCTCTTCTGCCCAAAAATCATCATGATCGTGTGCACAATCCCATATTTGCTTTTGTCTTTACTGCTGCCTCAATTAATTTTCAAAACTGAAAAGGAACTTGTCTATCAGGTCAAGCCTGTCGTAAACAACAGGACAAGTCCCAGTGGAGTCAGAGTTGAAAGAGTAGTCAGATGGAAAGGTTTCTAATTAGACAGGTCACATCAGACTGCAGTTATAAAACACAAATCACCCCTTTTACCATGCATTTTAGAAAAAACGTACGAGAACAAGTAAGGTACACAGAAAGATCATATAACTAAATAAGCTAAAATCTGATTTGTATTTAATCTGTAGGACAGATTTCTTTTAAAGGATTTGCAAACCAAAATTACTGAACTCCAACAACCACACGACGTTAGCTTCAATGTGTGCTTTGGCCCACGACATGGTACATAAAAAGAAATTTAGGGGAATTTATAGGAGGATTTGTAGCTCTGTGGAGCAACATGAGGCAGGTTTCATTTGAAGCTTTGCACACAAAGTATCTGCAATTTATTGGTAGAATTACAGTACATAACTTCTCACAGCAGAAGGCTAAGAAAAGAAACAACTTAATGCATAACAGACCAAGGGCTGTGCCTGTGTCGTCTAAGATTCATTGCATTGTCTTGCTGACTTGCCCATTTATGAACACCAATCTGTTCTATTGAATGATAATAGCAGGGAGTTTGGCTGCAAAGGTGACGTGTTCTTACCTGTCGGCTGCTGCTTCCTGTGCTCTCCTCAGCTTCCCTCGCATCTGTAAACACAGTAACGACAAACAGTTTAAAACATATACGTACTACAGTAAATATTTAGAGGGATAACCACATCATCTATTACAAATAAAACCTTCTGAAATTAAAAATCATACCATGATTTTGGAAGCAAAATCCTAGGGAGGCCCCTAATGGTGTACTGTCTCAAAATAACTAAAGAACAACAAAGAATAAATGTTCTGCTGTTTATTCTAAAAGGATGGTGATCTAATCCCAGCTGTCCTTCAAAATAAGAAAGTTTAATACTAGGATATTTAATTTTTTTTTTTTAAACACATTTTTGTAATTAAGTTCAAGAAAAATAAATACATAAATAAACCTCCATTTTGTTTGTCTCTGAAATGTTGTCATATGTCCATTTTTCATCAAAAACTATAAATTAATAAAACTTTGCATATTTCAGTACATTTTTCAGTCTTCAACTGCTTTGTATTTTTCTATTGTGCAGTAATCATCAGAGTGCTGTGCAGCCCGGTGCAAATTTTTTACCACAGGAGGATTAAATATGATCCTATTATTAGAGTGTGGACGTTTTGAGTCAAATTCTTGGGGATCAGGCTGCCCTACATCCACTCTGCCTCTCTCTTTGCAGAAAAGGTACAGCAGAGACAAAGCACAAACATGCATGCAACCAATGATCATTTTCACGACTATCATTTTACTGACTATTTCTGGAATAATCATTTGATTTGTCAAATGTAAACTCAAAAGTTCGTCACAGTTTGTGCCCATGAGGACTTTGTAACTTTTCATTTTCTGTCCAAAACAACCAAACATATTTAATTTATTATCATAAGAGAGGACAAAAAAGCTTTCATTAAAGTCAACAATAAGTAGTTTATGAGGACGACTGACAACAAGTTTCCTGACTATGGAAGAACTTAACATTTCTGGACAATTATTATATTGATTTAATCAAGCTGCAACTTCAATAATTATAATTATGCACTAAATTACCTTTTTATCTTGCATATTCTCTCATTTATAAATTGGATGGTGATCAGGTTGAATCAAAAAATGTCAGGTGAGTGCTGGTCTTTAGTAACACGATTTAATTATTTTTGCCGTGCAGTCTACTCATCTGTGCTCAATTTCTTTTCTTTCTTTTTTTTTTCTTTTTTTTTGCAAAATGGGTATTAAAGTTTAATCAATATCAGAATAACTGTAGAATGAGTTAAAAATATTTTTGTATTTTTTAGTGGCTGCTGATCAGACTGAACAAGAAGAATAACATCCAAGTATCCGTGCTTTGTGTTGACCTAAATTATTTACCTTCATTATTTAACTAAAACTAACAGGCATGTAGTCATAATAATAAATATTTAAAACAGTCGTCAGTTCAGCTGAATTGGTTTTAAGCTCTACATATACCGTGTGCACCTCGTGGGAATGTTTTACCTGCATTTAGGAGTTCATATGCAGGTATAACACGCAGGTTGGAAGCTGCGCCGCGTTCCACTGAACGCACCAGGTGGCTTTGTTTTCATTAGGCCTACAACAGGCGGCTGTGCCGAGCTTTACAAAAAGCTTTTTTTCCACCTAACAAAACCCAACTTCACTCTACGTTAACCGTCAAATCGTGTACTGACTTACCGCTGACTGCTTTTTCCACCGACATGTCTGCCCGCTGTTTCTCACGGTGTCGCTCCGGCTGCCTCCTCACAGGAGCTCAAAGCACCAGTTTATTTACAACAGCTAGTCACTTCTGATTGGCTGACTCTTGGTCAGCTGACCCAAGCCCGGAAAAAGCGGCTCGTGCCTGCTGTGTGTTTTTTACCTCCAGTCCGCATGAGATCCAGGTGAAGGTTGAGACTTAAAGCGGAAGGTGGTCACTGCACTTATTATATAGACGGAATTTGATCTTAGAAAAACAACTCATATGTTTGATAGCTGTTACATTGTAACTAAAACCTGCAAACTCTGGGAGATTTAGCTCTAGCTACTCGGCCTTTTCTTTGGATACTGCTTTGGTTGCTTGCTTTTCTTTGTTCAGTACAAGGAAATTGTAGTCTTATGAAATGAAAATTACTATTAGCTGCAGCCTCCCTTCTGTTTGACATTGTTGGAACCAGATGCTGAATCTTTTGGACACCTGTCTCAGTACAGTCATGTCTAGTTGCAAAGTTGTGTTTAAAACCATTAAACAAATGCAGGAGGAAAAAGCAGGGGAAACAGGATCAGAAACTTTTGTTTTGTTTTTATAAAGTGCTCTTGAGCAATGGTTCTCCAGGCTTCCTGAAGGTCTTTTTCTTTGGACATTGGCTGCTTTTTCACTAATTTTCAGTCCAGTCCTTGTACCTGACCATTTTCAGAGGAATGTTTTTTGTTTGTTAAGCCACTTAACACTGACATATGAATCATTCAAGCATAAAAAACCTAACTCAAGGGATGAACCAGTGTTGTGTCTACACATAACAGACAACTTAGCAAAGAACCAATTTAAATTGTATCTTTAGGCACTTTGTTACTAGCAGCCTGTCACAAAAACACATCATTTGTTCCCATTTCTCAGCTGTATTTTCTTTTTTTTTTTCTTTTTTTTTGTAGTTAAATCTATGAAAAATACCAAAGATGACACAGTTTGACAGGCATAAAATAGTATTTTTACACCAACAAGGTGATTCCCAAAGAGCTATTAGCAGAAAATTTGGGATATCTCTGCATGGTGTACAATGTGTGTCAGGCCTAAAAAACTATTTACAGCAGATGAACAGTATCTGAAAGTCATGTCCTTAAGAAACAGGGGGGAAAAAACAGCAAAGATCTGACACAGGACCTGAGAGATGCATCTGGCCCTTCAGTTGATCCATCTGCTGTTCACCGAAGCCTCATCAGAAATGGTCTCAGTGGAAGGGTGGCTGTCAAGAAGCCATTCTTAAGGAAGGGAAACAGGGAGAAAAGGCTGAGGTATGCCAAATT